>JAJJWW010002171.1:0-163614 GCA_023531295.1 Papaver armeniacum | reverse complement strand
CCAACCGTAAGCTTGTTCACTTTCTGTTGCAAGTCATAAGCAAGTCTACACCTTCACAATCTCAACACCTTCTTCGCTTCTCTCCCTAAGATCAACCCCATTTCCTTCACTTTGTGACCAAACAAGTCTGGAACGGCCATTTCTTGGTTTAGGCCGGACTTGCACGAGATTGATCTCTCGAATCTACAAGCACTCACCGCGCGTGCATTTGTTTAAGGTTTAAATTCATTCCTCATCCACACCCCAAATTACCAAATTCTGCAGGATTAGTTTTCACCCATAAACAATTGGCGACCACAGTGGGAGTCGATCTCTCGGTTGCATAAAATCGAATTCTCAATTTTTTCGGTTTCCATCTCGCAATGTATCCAGAAACCACGGGTGGTTCGGATATCATGGGAAGTATAGTTAGAATCTTTGGAGGATGTCTCGGCAAATCAAGCCCGTATCATTGAAGGCGAGAGCGAAACATTCCGCCTTTTGAATGATATAACATCACAATTACAAGAAGGGTCGGCGTGCATCTACTCAGGCAATGCAAGAAACGCCGAATCCTTAGTCAAGAGTCACACCTTTACCAGTGGAGAGGCAAAAAGAGCGCGTAACCGCAGGAGATTCAGGAAAGACGAACAACATGGTCCAGTCAACAATGAAGAACCGAGGCAACTCCACAGAGGAAAGGACTTGTCCGGAGCACTACAACGTCTACCCCGGATAAAGAAAGGGAACACAGCCTATGGAGCCACATAGAAGATTTATATCTCAAAACTCTCGTTGAAGCCTCCTAAGACTGTCCAATCCGCATCGACCTTCCAACCAAGTGAAGAAATGCTTGAGGAAGGAGAGATCGATCGGGAAATACGTGAATACGAGAGGATGGGAACGTTCAATTCGATCACTCGGCGGTGATATTACGACACCTTCCACACCCCCTTTACCCGTGCAAGCGATCCGCGGATATGATGGCACTCGCAAGTCTTCCAACTTCATCTCCGGAATGTGCTCCACATCAAAGCCACGTAGAGACATCACAACGCCCACTAACGCAGGAAAAGCTGGACTCGAAGTACCTACACTTTCCGTTCCCGATAGAAAAGATTTTGGAATTACTGGAGATGTGGGTACGAAATAGAGAGGTGGAACTACCTCATGTATGGCGTCCGCCTGCGATCAAGAAGTAATGGACCCGAGTCTTGTCATTTCCACCGGTTCCTCCATCACCCCACCCAGTGAATGCAACGCTTTGAAGCGCATTGTTCAGGAAAAGCTTGGTCCAGAGCGATAGCTCTGAGAGATCGGTGCGGAGGATTTTCTTAGAAAAGCTACTCCGGTTCGGTGCAAGTGAGGTTTCAAAAGTAAGTAAGTTTTACTCAACAATTTTACAAGAAGGATAGTTTTAGAATTCACTGGGACTTAACATCCCATACGTGGAGAAAGAGGCTCAGTGGTCAAACGCCATATTTATTTCCCTTCATACCTCCCTCTTACAAGACATTTGCAATTTCATATGATATATGCAATCATTCATGACCAAGATGCAAATTCCATTTAAAATAACCTCTTTCAGAAAAAGTTATTCACAAAAACTATCTCAATATACCAATTCAATTACCTATTAATTCAAAACCGGAAGTCAAATTACGAAAGGAAATCCTCACTATCACTCAAAAAGAAAAGCATCTAAAAGAAGAGGCAAGTATATAGCATACGAATACTTCAAGGAAAGTCCTTCAGCAACAACTCATCCTTCTGGGCAAGAGCGACTTTCATCCTTTGAAGTACAGCTTGCTTCCGACTTGACTCCTCGGACAACTTTTCAACCTCTTATTCTGGCGAGTAACACATTACTGCAGAAGGGGCTTCACCTTGTAATTTACGGAGCTCCCGAATCTCGGAGAACCTTTTGAGGAACCAAGGAGCATTGAAGTCGTCTCTTGCACAAACACATCTCGATGGCACTTCCAGTCTTCAATCATCTCCTTAGAAACTGTTCGATCAGTCGCGACGCTCATCCCATGAATAGAAAATAAAGCCTCCTGAACGCGGTTGACCAATGCAAGACGACTTTTAAGCTTCGTAGTGGTAGCAATGTGACCGTGTTTCTCCCATATTGCCGTGTACAACTCCTTGAACCGAATCCTGGCACGCCGAATCCTCCAACCAACACATGACCTGGATAAGGAACAATGAATGGAGGATCAAACAAAGCTCCAAGTCTGTGCTACCAATACTTCACCGATCACGGAACCTTGTCGATTCTGAGAGACCTTTCGAAGGAGTCACCACGACAGCTTTATTGGCGAAACCCGCTCAAATGTTCTTGAAGGGGAGCAACTTCAACTATAACAGATGTTGCCTCTCTTACATGCCTCCCGATATCTACGTCGCTTTGGGCGCTAATTTTCATCACGACCCCGTCAACAAGATCACTCAGGGAGGCGGCTTGTCCAACCGAGCTTGCATCATCTCTGTCATGGTCGGAAAAAGGAGCGGTTTCTCCAGACTTCTCAACATGAGGAGCAGTTTCTCCAGACTTCTCAGCATAAGGAGTAGTTTCTCCAGACTTCTCAGCATGAAGATCAGTTTCTGCAGACTTCTCAGCATGAAGATCAGTACCGCCAGACTTCTCAACATGAAGGCCAACATTACCAGCCTTCTCATTCTGAATACGCGCCAACCTTGTGAAGACATTCTCTTAGAATTCCCGATTTCAAGCAAGGAATACTTTTAGAAGAATTTACTCCGGGAGAAATAAAGGAACCAACGGAAAGAGATTTAAATACCTGCATATTGGAGGAGTTAAGGATCACCGGACCACGTGCACCCTCTTAGATCTCTCTCCCTAACTTGGGACTGCAATCCTCGGCTCTGTCATTTGGTAGGGAGCGGCCTCAACCGGAAATGCTCCTTTAAAACGTCGAAGATGGCTCACCACGAGAACTGTCACAATACTCTCCGAGAATTCTGGAAAATCAACAATTGCCTCTTCCAAAATTCCTTGTACTTATCGGTTACCACCGGGTTTCTCCCGATAGGCGGAAGGAAGGCTCACCCGTTCGAAACGCGTCGGCGTTAAGAATATCCGGGAGGAATTCTTTTGGAACCCACTGGTGGACGGATAAATGGGACACCCCGATCAAATCCCATTTGACGAGCCGCCCTGTCAATATTGTACGGAGTCACAGTAAATTCTTCGTTGAATAAAGAGGGGACATATCTGGGATGCAGGTGTGTAGGTAAACAATTTCCCCAAGTCTCATAGTCTTAACATCAGTTTGTAACACAACATCAGGACCATGAGAAGCAATAGCAAAAGTCTTTGGCTGAACAATGGAAGGGTGGATCGGCCCCCACGGACGGAAATCTACAGAAGACACATTGTCAAATATGTCCACAAGTCTCGCGCCGGCTCTGGGACGCCTCTTATTTCAGCGGAGTATTCTCGAGCCACCATACAAGTTGGTGAGCAAATTTGCAGGGGAAGGAGCATAGCTTTTGAAGTGTTCCCATAAGAATGCCCGAAGAAAAGCGAAGTGAACGTGCGATTCCACCTTCTTGTACCCGTTAGAAACATGCATGTCCATTGCTAAGGCGTCCAGATGAGAATACATCGATCCAAGGAACAAGGCACCCAGGGGAAGAACTTTACCTTTTGCCAGCTTTATAGCGATCTTAACGAGGTCACCTCTAATGGTCTTCTTTCCAGAACCGTCATCGAATATATCTCTGGATAGCCATAAAGACAGGAACGCAATCACGCTGAGCTCATTTTCCAACTCTTGATTCGGCTCTGGGTCTGCAGGAGACCACTCCGACACCCACCAGGTGTAAAAGCATCTCGTATCATTTTTTTCCTCCTTGTCCAAACTGTCGAATCCCGCCACCTTTTGAAGTATAGCATCATAGTTCGTTGCTCTCGTATCGGAGAGATCGTAAGAAAGACTTCCACAACAGGCGGGTTCATTAATGCAGCTACACTCTCCCGGTAATAGTCATCTCTCCCTATCTAGATATGGGTCATATGAGTAGAAATGCGCCACCGAGAGATGAAGGTAATCAAACCCGCAGCGTCTTTCTTAATTTCAAGAGCGGTGGATGCCATGACCGCATTGAGGATTTGCGCTTTGGTCAAATTATCTTTAATGTCCTTATTACTCAACATGCGTCTCATCCATCCTTCATAAGAACCCAGTGGAGTATGACAAATCTTGAAGTCAATAGGGGAAGGTGGATATTCGTTTCTCTGGAGACAAAATCTCATCACAAGTGCTGAAGATGAAAATGGATCAGCATCCATATTTTCTGAATCGGAAAGCAGGACTATCTTATGAGAAGGATGTCATCTAATATTTGGAAAAGGCGAGGTAAACAACTCATCATCGATGTTCGGCATATCTTTGAAGCCGTCAACACTTCCTGGCTTGGCACCAGCATTATCTCCGGAAGACATCTCAACAGGAATTCTTTTCTTCATTCCACAATGAAATAAAAGACATGAGTTAGAACTTGTATGAAAAATGCATGGGCATGTAGTCACGCATGACAAGACACAACCCACGTTGAAATACACAAAGGCTGGGATTGGGTCCAAGCACCAGTATCATTTCAAGTCGATATTGGTTTCAAGTCCGGTGCAAATTTCAAGTCCGGTATTGGTTTCAAGTCCGGTACAAGTTTCAAGTCTGGTATTGGTTTCAAGTCCGGTACAAGTTTCAAGTCTGGTATTGGTTTCAAGTCCGGTACAAGTTTCAGTCTGGTGTTGATTTCAAGTCCGGTATAAATTTCAAGCTCGGTATTACTCAAGTTTCAGCCCGGGCGCAAGACTAATACAAAGTCGACTTTCAGTCAAGCATATGTGGGAGAGACCCACGTTCAATCAAGTATACACGGCGGGACCGCGTTCATCCGCACACATCATAACACGATTTTTCTTTATTCATGGGAATCGTGTCTACGAGATTCAAGTCAAGGTTTTCTTTTCAAGATACAACCTAAAAGCTAGGTTTTGCATGCAATGGTGGAAAGAAGCGAAAAATGACATGATCATGGATTCACGGGTTGTTTTACTAAGCAATTCTAGAAAATATTGGCGTATCAACCTCGGTGGAAAAAATTAAGCATATGCACATCTCACAAAGGGTGTTTACCTAGCAAACTAGGGTTTTACCTTTTCAAAAAAAAAAAAAAAAAAAAAAACCGAAACCTACCTTGGACGGACGGCGGCAAAGCTCCGGCGGCGGTGTGGCGTGAAGACCGGACGGAGCTGTCCCAACAAAAAAAAAAAAAAAAAAAGAAAAAGAGAAAACTGTGAGAAAAGAAAAGGAGGTTTGGTTTCTTTTATAGACAAGAATAAGAAGAATCCCAATAGAACAAGGATTCCTCTTTTGTTTGGTTTCCTCTTTTGATTCAAATACCCAAAGAAGGAAACCGGTCCCACCAAAGGGTTCCATACAAGCGCAACGGCATGGACAACTAGCGGTCGGTCAATACTCTTCCGGTAAACTTCCTTTATCCTATCTTTCTCACATATGTATGTCACCATCTCATGCCTACCCCACAATAGTGTAACCATTATGTGCTAGGCAGGGGACTTAATGTTGATGGTGGATTTTCATTTAAGGTTAAAATTGTTAAAAACCGAAAAAAATTATGCGCTGACATCTTGTAAAAGATAAAGCCATTAATAAGTGTTGGATACTCCCTCACTTAATTCACCAAGAATGGAGCATGTGGCAACAATCCCATTCTGTGAATACATGAAATTCCTCCAGGTTGGAGCATGTGGCAACAATCCCATCCTGTGAATTTCTAATCATCCTTGTATTTCCAATACTCATTATCGGTGTGGCATGACGGTAGAGTGTTACTCTTACGAGTAACACGAACCTCCAAGCACTATAATGAAACCATGTACGAAATACCCGTGCAGGTGACTCTCGGTGTGTTATACTAGCCCGATTGAGCCCCTCTCGGTGTTTTATACTAGCCCGATTGAGCATCCGGATTGACCATATCGGTCCCGGGATATGATCGCGATCATCCAACTCCATAAGCATGATTGGATGACCCGGATCAATTCCATCACCCCCAAGCGGTATGGAATATCCACTGCCGAACCAATGCGGAACCCGCACGGTCGGCCATTGGCCTAGCTTGCCAAAAACGTTCATACCAAGCATTATGGACGGAAAACCTAAATTAGGGTTTGCGGCATATTACATGTGTCGCAAAACAGCCTCAACCATCCATCTTCGCAGGTATAGATGGAGGGTGTAGATGTAGATTCAAAGGGCTTAGAGCATGTCAACACGATCACCGTGGGCCCGCCTACACACTTGACCAATCGGTCAAAACCAACCATGTTTGGTCGTGACAAAATCGTCGCCCAAACAAGAGAAGACGCACGGCTTTGAAACCCAAAATTAGGGTTTTGAGCATCACGAGCGTCCATCTTCTCCGGCATGAATGGAGGGTCCAAGATTAGATTAAGCAGATCTGGTCATACCAGCATGACCACCGTGGACCCATCTATTCCCTAACCCAATCGGCCAAGGCATATCATGCCTGGCTAATCCAAAACGCACGCTCAAACTAGCGTGGTCACACCTCCCAAACCGCAACCGATCTCGACCACTCAACTTCGCAGGACGATTTGGATGGCTCGATCACGTTTTCATGGGATATTCGAGTATAGGCGTGGACATCAGCCTACCACCTTCACACCAGGCCAGCCGGCCAAGACCGACCAAGATTGGTCGTCTTGGAACGTCTTTGAAGAGGGCGTGACGTGCGGCCCTTGCGGCACTAGTTTTTTGTCGCAAATCGATCTCGACCACTCGATTTCACCC
The DNA here is from genome assembly GCA_023531295.1 of Papaver armeniacum. Taxonomy (NCBI): domain Eukaryota; kingdom Viridiplantae; phylum Streptophyta; class Magnoliopsida; order Ranunculales; family Papaveraceae; genus Papaver; species Papaver armeniacum. The sequence continues at coordinate 156,766 of JAJJWW010002171.1, read as the reverse complement.
TGGATGAATTGAGTGACCCGGATCATACTTCATGAGGTAATGGGGTATAGGCGCCTACACCATCATGCCATCTACACGCATGTATGGTCGGTTAGGCCAAAGTTGTATCCCATGCTTGGTTTCGACCAAGGCAAGAGTGATGCTGCGCACCTCTTCAAAACCCCGATTCCATCAACGGTCGCAGATGAGGGTCTCAAAGATCATCTCATCCGTCCAACTTCACCAGACTTGGTTATACATCCCTAGTCGGGAGTTAATTGGTTAGTAAGGTGTCATTACCCATCACTTTACCACACCATGATGCGATACTGTGCATAAAATACACACGATACTTCACAAGTATCGACTTCTGAATAACGTGATTATTCAATTCAGCATTACATGCTATCTTTCGTGGATCCACGATCCACAAATTCAGTTTATCAATCATGTCACAAATCGGGGGATACATGCGGGGTATTGGTCTGGCGGTTTACAGCGTGCAGCGTGCAACGCGCCATCACAAGAACGTGTTAGGAAGTCATGGACGGTTAGATATGAACATGAGAAGTGGGCAAGGCTGGTCGTGTATCACCAACGCACAACTCCACTACTCCATCACTCCACTTCCTCCACTTCCCACGAGAGACGTGAATAAGACTCAATGACTTGTATAAATAGGTTCTCCGCCCTATTTCCAAATAACGAGAGAAAAAAACAACAAGAGAACACCCGGAGCACCTTACACCAACCGTAAGCTTGTTCACTTTCTGTTGCAAGTCATAAGCAAGTATACACCTTCACAATCTCAACACCTTCTTCGCTTCCCTCCCTAAAATCAACCCCATTTCCTTCACTTTGTGGCCAAAACAAGTCCGGAACGGCCATTTCTTGGTTTAGGCCGGACTTGCCTGATTGATCTCTCGAATCTACAAGCACTCACCGCGCAGTGCATTTGTTTAAGGTTTAAATTCATTCCTCATCCACACCCCAAATTACCAAATTCTGCAGGAGTAGTTTTCACCCATAAACAGCTCCAAATCTGAAAAGAATCAAAAAAATACCAAAGGCGTAAAAAAGAACAAAAAATAATAAAAATAAACCTAAAACAAATCTAAATACAAGTCCGCGTCGGCGGCGCCAAAAATTGATATAGTTTTTACAGTGGTAAGAAAAGTGGTTCGTTAAAGACTTGTAGAGATTTGATTTTAGACTTAAGTTTCGAAAATTAAAAATAAAGAAAACTAAATTGAAGTTGTTATCAAGATTTTAGAGAAAACTGAGACTATGGATTCCACTATTTTCCAATTTTTCATGTGATTCAATATTAATACTTATCATGCAATTCTAGACAATATTGCTCCAAAAGAAATTGTGATTCTAAAATATTGTCAATGGTAGATTTTCAAATTACTAGTTGTTAATCTCAAGCATGGAACATCAAGAGCCCTAAGCTAAGCATGCACCATCAAGTGAAAACACAACAAGTCAATAAAAATCATTATTTCAATTTTGGTTCAATGTAAATAATCCTAAAAAGAATTGCAGAAATTAACAAAATAATTATTACCACATGATTGTTGGAAAAATAGCTTCCTCCGTTGCCTCAGCTAAGGGGTTTAGCTCCTCATATTATTCACGTGCTCAAAATAGTTGTTCATAGCTCAATAGGTGAAAAACAAGAGAAAACTAATAACTCAGGAAGTTTGCAACGCTATATAGGCGTTACAAACAAGCTGTTACAATGGGTGTTGAACTGTTACAGAAAAACTATACTTATGAAGTGCTGCAGAAGAACAGTCTTATATTATGAACAGTTTACGACACACAGAAAGTGTCGCCTGTGTCTTCTTCTTCTTCCTTCCCTGTTGCTGATGTTCACGTCTCTGCAAGCTTTGTTTATTCTCTGCAACTACCCAGAAATATCCCCCAAGGTCTCGACCACCCCACAGTGAGTCCTAGCCACCTTATTTATATGTACAGAACCCTAAATAACTCCCCAAAATCCTCGGATATTCTCTATTTCTTTTCTTCCAAGTTACGGCCTGTTTATTGCTTCACGCGTCTTCTTGTTGAATCTGCATCGTCTAAAACTCTTTCTAAAGATAGAACTCAATCCTACAGGGTGTTTTCCTTCTAACCAAACCTCCACGTAATCTCCAGGTCCACACAGAAACTCCGAGTATTTATCATCCCCTGTTTAATAGAAAACCAAAGAAGTCGTGTTTCTGTTCGATTCTACAGCCCATACCTTCTCCGTTTAGCTAAAACAGGCCCAAAAAAAATGCGAATCCATGAGAGAGTCCGAGTAAATCTCGCTCCAAATCCATCCAGAAAATACACAGCAAACACCTAAGTTTCCCGCCTTTTCGCTTTTTGAACGTGAAGGAGACAAGACAGGCCCCTATCCAAAGATCTTGGGGTGCCAATAGCCGTAGGGAGTGAATAGCAATTAGAGTGCCTCTTAGTAATTGAAGTACCCCTTAGTAATTGAAGTGCCCCTTATCCAATCCGAGGGTCCGAATAGTAAGTATCCTCCAGGTGCCTTTATCAACTTTTCGAGTCGATTTCTCCAAACATGTTTATTTCTCCAAAAACACCTACAAAGACATAAAATACCAAAATAAGCGCAAAATCGAGTACTAACATTACATAGAATTGAGACTAAAATAGACACATAAATGCGTCTATCAGTCACGCCGGGTCAAGCCAAGTCGCTTCACGCCTAACCAAGTCGTGCCCAAGCCAAGCCGCGCAACGCCCGCGACTCCATTCCAAGCCGTGCAAATACCTGCGACTCCCATCCCAAACCGACCAACTCGATAAGCCAACGCCTCCACATTCCTTAACCCAACCAAGATGACGCGTGGCCAAACCAAGCCAATATCCTGCATCAATCGCATCTACTATGTCACGGTCTAGCCAGTAACGACGTGAGCAGAATTTATGCAAGGTCGCCAACACAAGGATCACGAAATTCAGAACACTCTCGAAAAAGGTTAGACGAATCTTCTTAGTCATCTTTCATGACCCGCTGTTTCGATTTTGTCCTCGTCTGTCACCATATTATGCTTACCTTGCAACAACGCTCTTGTTCCGAGCTAAGCAGGGGACTTAATGTTGATGGTGGTTTTTAGCTTAGGGATAAAATCGTAAAACCGTACATCTGACATGACGTCACTATGACCAATAGCGCATTTATTGAATCAATCAACGTATTTACGTAAGAATTACCAGGGTACCTTTTTTTTTATACATGTGTCATGTTCCATGACCGAACCCTTAGTATTAACTGACATCACCTATGTATACACCTAACCCTAATTCTCCCACCGTGCCAATAGCAAACCATGCCAGCCACTTCTCTGTGCCAAGGCATGCCAACCATGCCAGCCGCACCACCGTGTCAATGGCAAACCATGCCAGACACGTCTCTGCGCCAAGGCAGGCCAACCATTCCGCACCACCGCCCGGCATGCCACGTCTCTGCCAATGGCAAACCATGCCAGCCGCACCACCGTGCCAATGGCAAACCATGCCATCCACGTCTCTGCGCAAAGGCATGCCAACCGTGCCAGCTGCACCGCCGTGCCAATAGCAAACCATGCCAGCCACGGCGTGCCACCATGCCAATGCCAATAGCAAACCATGCCATCCACGTCTGCCAACCATGCACACAAGGCATGCCCATGCCACCATACCCATGCCAACCATACCCGCTCTCCACCGTGCCAATGGCAAACCATGCCACCACTTCTCCACGCCAAAATGAACGGTTGCAATAATCAACGACTATCCTTTCTCTTCGAGATACAAATCTCGACCATCCAAGTTCGCCACCTAACACACAACAACTTGCGGCTCAAGGCCAAACACCACGGTTTGCACCAAACCCTAGTTTTGGCCGCGCCTATACCATGACAGTCTCTCCTTCACATCATTGGCTGCCAAAACAAAGGGTTGCAACGATCAACGGCCACCCTTCCATCTAAGATGCATATCTTAGCCGTCCAAAGTCACCAGCCGACGCATGGCAACTTGCGGCCCAAATCCAAAACACACGGTTTGCACCTAAACCCTAATTTTGTCGCGCCTACTCTTTGACAAGGCCATGACTCAACGCTGGCTGCTATAAACGAAGGGTTGCAATAATCAACGGCTACCCTTCTCTTTGAGATGCAGATCTCGACCACACAAGTTCGCCACCTGACGCATGGCAACTTGTGACCCAAAGCCAAAACACACGGTTTGCACCTAAACTCTAATTTGGCCGTCCCTACTATATGGCAAAGCCATGCTCAACGCTGGCTGCTACAAACGAAGGGTTGCAATAATCAACGTCTACCCTTCTCTTTGAGATGCAGATCTCGACCACACAAGTTCGCCACCTGACGCATGGCAACTTGCGGCCCAAAGCCAAAACACACGGTTTGCACCTAAACCCTAATTTGGCCGCGCCTACTCTATGGAAAAGCCATGCTCAACGCTGGCTGCTACAAACGAAGGGTTGCAATAATGAACGGCTACCCTTCTCTTTGAGATGCAGATCTCGACCACACAAGTTTGCACCTGACGCATGGCAACTTGCGGCCCAAAAACGAAACATACGGTTTGCACCTAAACCCTAATTTGGCCGCGCCTACTCTATGGCAAAGCCATGCTCAACGCTGGCTGCTACAAACGAAGGGTTGCAATAATGAACGACTACCCTTCTCTTTGAGATGCAGATCTCGACCACACAAGTTCGCCACCTGACGCATGGCAACTTGCGGCCCAAAGCCAAAACACACGGTTTGCACCTAAACCCTAATTTGGTCGCGCCTACTCTATGGCAAAGCCATTCTCAACGTTGGATTCTACAAACGAAGGGTTGCAATAATCAACGGCTACCTTTCTCTTTGAGATGCATATCTCTACCACACAAGTTCGCCACCTGACGCATGACAACTTGTGGACCGAAGCCAAAACACACGGTTTGCACCTAAACCCTAATTTGGTCGCGCCTACTCTATGGGAAATCCATGCTCAACGCCGGCTGCTAAAACGGAAGGTTGCAATAATCAACGACTATTCTTCCCTCTGAGATGCGTATATCGACCGTTCAAGTTCGCCACCTAACTTACGGACCAAAGCCAAAACATCACGGTTTGCATCTAAACCCCAAATTTGGTCGCGCCTATTCTTTGGCAAAGCCATGTCGACTCTACCATGGCCACTGGCATGCCACCATGCCACACGTAACACCTTGCTACGCATTTTCTCATGAAAACACTCGAGACATCTAACACATGTCACGAACTGGGGGATGCTCATAGAGGGTATTGGTTTGGCGGTTTACAGCGTGCGGCATACACTACGCCCGTTACATGAAAGTGTCATAAGAATAAGGAGGTTAGTAAATACAGGGAGTAATGGTGAAATCCTTTCCTTCATTATGGAACATCAATTCCAGGCGTTACCGGTTACCACCTCCTCCCATTTACTCATCCGTTTCTATTTCTTACAAGACCAGAGTACGTTTCACTTTGACTTGTATAAATAGTTCTTACCTATTTCCACCGAACGACAAGTTTTGGTCAGGAGCATACAACACTCAGAAATCACTTGCTAGCTTTCCCATCTGTTAGCTTTGGCTTTCTGATACAAGTCAAACAATTACTCTTCCAAAATCAAATATTCTGGTCTCAACACTTTCTTTGCTTCCCTCCCTAAAACTAACCCTTCTCCTTCAATTTGTGACCGAAGCAAGTATGGAATGACCATTTCTTGGTTTAGGCCGGATTTGTACAGATTGATCTCTCGAATCTAAAGTACTCCCTTGCAGTACATTGTTTAGGGTTTAGACTCAGTTTCTCACCCACTCACGCGAAATTACCGAAATCAGCAGAAACCGTTTTCACCCTCAAACAACAACAACGAAGTATGTTTACTTGATAAGAGGTTCGGACTTAACCAAACATAATAGGATTACTATCAAGTAAAATAGGAATTAACGTTTGTGTATTTTACTTCTAATTATAATAAAAACAATTATAATTGGGGAAATAGAAAAGTAAAAGACACAACAAGATTTTGTTAACGAGAAAACCGCAAATGCAGAAAAACCCCGGGACCTTGTCCAGAATTGAATACTCTCAGGATTAAGCCGTTGTACAAAATTAAACCAACTTCGTATAGTTGATACCAAGCAACGAAACCTATAGTTCACCTAGTTCCGTCTGTATTCCCATGCCTCCAACTTATGAATAAGTCACGTACTTGGAACAATTCCTTTGGTTCGTATTCCAAATAGTAAATGAACAACAAATATGTTTAGTAGCAACTCTCTTCAACCAAGTGATGTGAGTTCGATAAAGGCTCTTCTGTTTATCTCAATAAACTCCTTCGTCAGGTTCTTAGATCCATCTTATGATCAACTACCAAAGGTAATTATTAAGATTTTGCAATCAATACTTTTAATCACAAAGAATTGTATTGATGCCGATCTACACAACTAATCAATCTAATCTACCACAAGGATAAACCGATTATAGTTGGATCCTCTATACCGAAACAAGTATTGTGCACACCAAAGATTATGAAACCCAAATCAGAAATTTTCAATATCTTCTTTGTCTTCAAATCTTCTTAGATCTTCAATAAACATCTACACACAACAACTTGAATCTCTTGTGATCAATCACGCACAGAACAAAGTCTGTTAACAATGGATTATCACAAGATCTCTTTAGATCTACAAACAGTCTAAAGACCCCTGTCGAAACTTCGATCTAGTTTGAGTGAATCTTATATCAGAAGATAAGATTTTCAAGCATAAACAAACTAGGTGCAATCAAAGTTTAACCGCCGTTAGTCAATCAAATCAATCGAAAACACAAGATAAACCGCAATTATCTAGTTTCCCACCAACGGTACTAATAGAGCTTCTCAATCCCAAAGAAGACTTTAAACTGAGCAGAAGTAAGAGATTTTGCCTAATTAGGTTACTCTCCTCTCCGAATAGGCGGCTTCACCAGTAACAACACAACCGAGGAAGTTTGCTGTCACGAAGGATTAGTTTGCTAGAAATGCAAACTTCAAGTATTTATAGAAAAGGAAGTTTGGACACCAAGGAATTTCCAAAACCAAAAATATTCTCAAGATATGCAATAAATTCCAAATTCGGTTTCCATAATTCCTGGAAATGCTCTCCAAAATATTGATCGAAAATCTCTTTGGAAAATCTTCAACTAGTAAATGCACATTACTAATTCTCATTTTCCTAAAATAAAATTAAAAACCTTAAAAGATTCTTAACTTATTTATGTTTCGATCCTGGGATTTTCTTTCTTTAGATATTAAGGAATAACTTTGAACAATTAAAGATAAGCGCTACTCCGCATGTTCAAAGTATGACGACATCCTTACTCTGTAAGTCCTCTTTCATACTTGCAATCTTGAAACCGATTTGCCACACTTCCAAACAAGTTTAGAATTGGTTCATCTGACTTTCAAGAACTACGTGATTGATCAAGAACACTCAATCACTAATCATGGATTTAGCGGTTCTACCAAAAAAAGTTTCGGTTCTACCTCCATGTGAGTACTGTGCATAGTCACACTAGCTTTCCGAAATTCGGTTGACTAGGTACTAGGATCGGTTCCCCACATATATATGGTATCTAACTTAAATGCGTTGCACATGTCCATAGGATCGGTTCCCCTTTGCCTAAAAACGTGTTGCACATGTCCATAGGATCGGTTCCCATTTCTGCTAAAACATGTTGCACCTCATACAGGGATCGATTCCCCTTTGTGATGTGTTGCACCTCTTACTAAGATCGGTTCCCCTTTACCCAGAGTTGGTCTTACACAAAATCACAAACTCGATCATACCATCTCAGGTGATTACTTAAGATCGGTTTCACTAATAAAAGTCATACCAATACTTGATAGGTGTAGAATACACCTAATTTACTATCTAGTAGTTTATGCTTTCTTTGCTATTTTTCTTGTAAATTATGTATTTTACGCTTGTTTTGGGTTTTATAGCTACTTTGGAGTCGCACGGAGGAAAAGAAGAAGAAATCACCCAATTTGAGCCACAAGGGCAAAAAGGTCATTTTGCTGGCAATTGATATATGGAGCCCAGTTAAGGTTAAGGGGCAACCCAATTTGGAGGAGTACTAAAGCCCTATTAAGGGGTTTCCAAGTAGGTTAGCCCTTATCGAAGTGACATCTATTATGGGCACCCAACCTGGGTGGTCCACTGTTTGGGGTGTACCATCCTACCCTATACATAACCCTAAATCGAGAAGATTGTTTCTCAATCATCTCTACACAAATTGAAAAGAGACAGACAAAATGGGCGTGTGCAAAACCGAGTGAGTGAGATTGATCGAGAGTAGTGGCGGCCATGGAACCGAGAAATTGGAAATGGAGGATGAAAAACAATGGTGAGCTTGTGGTGAAGAAACCAGTGGAGTTTAAATGTAACTAAAAGGGTTCGAATCGAGTCTGTGATTGAATCTCAGGAGATGGGTTTGATTGAAGGTTCAAATTGGGAAATTGATGATGTCGATAGGTTTGGGTTCGAGTTATTTATGGATCTGTGAATCGATTGAGAGAACAGGGCGATTAACGAACGGGGAGAATTGATGAAGCTAAAAGAGAGATGGGTTTACTCAGAGAATCTCCAAGCTGCCGCTATCGAGAGCTGTTGATGGTGAGAAGAAGGAAGTGAATTTGGAGTTGCACTGAGAACTGAAGAAGAACAGGGAAAAGATGAAATCAGAGATGGGTTCAAGATGAAGAATGGGTTGAGATCGAATCTGTGATGGGTTTGCTGGAAATGTGTTTAGCTCAAGAACTTAACTCAAGGGTTACAGCGAGATGGATGGTTCTGGTGGTGTTGTGAGATGGGTAAGGTGGTGATATGAAGACACAGAGAAGAGCAGATTCGATAGTCTGTTAGCTTATAGTGAATTGAAGATGTTGCCATGGATTAAACGGGTTTGAGGCTGAATTTGTAACAGAAGAGATGGAAAGCTGTGAATGGAAAGATGGGTTTCGTCTGGTATTGGTGAGGGTTAATCTAGTTTCGATTTGAATGTCGAGCTGATGCTGTTGCCAGAACATGGAATGGAAGCAGAGAAAGATGAGCTGAGTATAGTGATTGTGAACTGTGAAGAGCTGGTAACGATTTGAAGCTTTGCAATTGAATGAATACAATAGATGAATGCTAGGAATTCTTAACAGGGAAGTGGAGCTGAAGAGAGGCCTGAAATTGGCCGGGAAATCCTGATAAACAGCCGAAACTCGGCCAAATCGTCCTTCTGGCGAGTTGACTCGGACCGATCCGGATGATCCCGATGACCGATCCCAAGCCAAGTTCGATGGCCCGGTCCAGGTGGCCGAATTAATCAAGTCAGCCCGAGTAAGCAACACTCGATCTTGACTCACCTGAGTGAGCCCGATTAGGCGAGTCGAAGCTAACTCGAGTCGACTCACTACTTCTCCTTGACCGCCGACTAACAGTTGACCGTTAAGTTTGACTTTTGACCGTTAGTCCTAACAGAGGATCGATGGAATATTCCGTCGAATATTCTCTCGACGGAGAAATTTCAGTGGGCGTGGCGACGTTTCCGCCAAATTCCGCCACAATCCCGGTTTTCCCATGAGCAAAATTCCGAACTTTCTATGGACTTCTCTCATGGGTGTGAAGACTTGGGCTAGGAATTGGATGGAGAATTGGACTCAAATTTGGAAAGAGAAGGTGGAAGAATTGAGAAAAGCTTGGATTTGGAAATTGAATTGCAAAAGAATAAGGATTCTATTCCTTGGAAGAATTGGAGAATATTGAAGCCTATAAATAGAGAAGTTTTCTACAACTTCTACATATCTTTCTCTACACCTCTCTACACACACAACACTTGTGTTTTTGCTTGCTTTTCTAAGATTTTTCTTTTTAATTACTTGTGTGAATTTGAAACTTCTTCTTTTAATGATTATTATTTGTGTGAATTTCAAAAACATGAGTAGCTAAATTTCTTTTGATTGAGGATGAATTCCTAGTTCTTAATATGATTTAAGTTTTTGTTTTCAAATTCTATCTTGAAGTTTTCACATAATTATCGTTTGTTTTTACTAATAGGAGTGATCTTAAAGACATTCATGATTGATTGATAGATTGTTTAGAGTGCACGCTAAATTGATTTGTTAATTTGATCTAAAGCTAGTGAAAGTTAGGGGATAAGTAATCGTTCTTTGACTCTTTACATAAGTAGCAAACACGAGACCTTGCGGAGGGATTCCGTGGAGCAATTGTGTGTAGAAACAACGTTAGCAAGTAGACCTTGAGCTAAGAGTCTAACTACTAATATCAACCTAAGAAATTCACAGAACCTAATGCATGAGCCCAGTTACATCTAGGTTGAGCTAATTCTAGGTGGCTTGGTGATTAGAATCCGTGGCGAGAACTTCCGTGTCCTAGATACAAGGGATTTAGGGGTTTAGCACTGAGCTAGCCGCTTTACCTACGGTTGGTGATAATTTGTGACTAATAACAAGTAGAAAAGAACATAACTTGATTCATTGTTTCGTAACGAAGAAGGATTCCTTGGTCTTGTCTCTCTTATTGCTTTCAACTTTACCTTTTAATTGTTTTGTTTATTTTTCTTTTGCTTTTTACACCCCCCTTTCGTGACAATTTTTACAACTAGAATCTCGTGCTCCTCGTGGGATCGACCTTGACTGCCCTATATTACTTGTTAATTAGGTAGTAAAGTATTAATTAATTTGATTGCACCTACGACACGCATCAAATTTTTGGCGCTTGCCGGGAGCAAATGGATGATTTTAGTTGTTTTTATTTTTCTTTTTGCTTTATTCTTGCTTTGTTGGATTCTATTCCGTATCTAACTTAAGTTTTTGAATCTTATTTCAGGTGCCATGTATGGTGGACGAGAGCAAGCATATTACAACAATCAATACGGTTTTCAACCTCAACATTATGACAACTTCCAACCATCCTTAGGATACAATCAAAACCAATATTTTGGCTATGATAAATTTCCTACGTAACCTTATGGATATTCTCATACATATCAACAACCTTATGACGGGTATGTAAGTGGACAAACACACGGATGGAAGGATAGTTATGCATCTAACAATTTGTTTTCTAGTAATGCGCAGACAGAGAATTTGGAATATACTCCTCTTCATCGTGTTTTTCCTTCACTTTTTCCAAAAGAGGAGATGCTTTTAGTCTAACGGTGGTAAGCGTGTGAACGTCGGGAAACTTGCACGAAATTATACAAATTGGAAGATGATGGAGACTCGGAAGAGCTTGTCGCGAGAAATTAGTAGGACTATTCATATGGAACTTAAACGACGTCGGGATAAAGGTTATGAAACCGATGAAGATTCTTATTATGGTGAGTCCGAAAGTGAAGATGATTGTGTTGAAAAGGACCAACCTTTGGAGACTTTTGATGGCGCGCTAGTGTAGATTACTCAAGCCTTGATCTTAATAATGATCAATCACCTATTCAAGAGGTAGAGCTTGAGGAGGATGCACTTAGTGCTTGGAAAAATTTCTTCGGGAAAGATGGGAGTCCGCGGAAGTGTATGAACGTTGCAACAATGAGGAAGTTATTTCAACTCCGGATCATAATAACGATCCTTCACCTATTCAAAAGGAGGAGTTTGGATATCACTTACCTATTGTTGTAAACAAAGTAACACCCTCACAAGAAGATCTTACAATCTATACCGATGAGAATCATTTTTGTGAATGGCCCGATTCCGATGATGAGAATGTTGAAGAGATGATACTAGAGGATGAAACCACATTCATTGATTTTGTGGAAGACCCAATTGAACTTGCGAATAATTTTAATGATACCGAGACTATGGTTAAGGTAGAAAACGACGAAGAATGGTTGCAAGGTTTAATAGAGGACCACGATATACAAGAGGTAAGTAATTCACTTGAATTTTTTAAGGATGAAGAGGATTCTATAATACAAGAATTTTTGAAAGGTTTGTCTAACCCTTTGCCTATTGATTCTTCTCCTTTACCTCTTATTGGTTTGGATGTATGTGCTTCAAAGTATTTTTGGATGATTTTGTTTCTAAATATCCACCATTGGAAACACTTGATGCTAACACCATGCGGGTTTGCCAAAAGGAAACCATGGAAGTTCCCAACTTCTATGTTCTTTATACACTTAAGTGTGGACGAGAATAAGTGTGGGGGAAATTTCTATCGAGCGATAATTTCATTATTATTTTCTTGTGCTAATATTTGTATGGAGTTATTGTTTGCAAAACAGGTATTATGGGTGGATCCTCAAATTTTCAGATTGTTAGTATATGGGGAATGAATCTTGCAAGAGCCAAGTCGGGCGTCGACTTTAAAACAAGCGCTTAATGGGAGGCAACCCATCGGTTTTGTATTTCTTATCCTTTTGCTTTTTGTTATTTATTTTTGTTGTTTCTTATCATGTTAAAATTTCCCACCTTGACTTTACTAGGAGGATTCAATTACATTGAGGACAATGTAAGGTTTAAGTGTGGGGGAGTGGTTAAGCATGTTTTTAAAACAAAAATTACAAAAAAAAAAAATTTAAAAAATTTTGAAAAAAAAAAAAAAAAAAAAAAAAGTTTTACTTAAAAATTCCAACTTTTAAAGATTTTAGAGTCACTAGCATACTTCTAGGTATGTTTACATAGAGATTTTGACCAAACATAATTGAACTTGGAAATGTTAGAGAACTACATTCGGATTTCTTGTTTGTTTGAGTGTTAAAAAATGGATTTAATCATGCCTTGATGCGAATTTGGTGCGGGGAGAAGTGCGTTATTAGAGTTCTTTGATCAATCATTAGTGGAGACTACCCGTATTCATATCATGAGAGGCACCGACCAGAAATCTTCCACCTACTAAAGAGCTTCTTTTGAGTGTGTGTCACCGTAAGTCAATTCCGGTAGAATGGTGAGCTACCCACCTCCCACCACTAAAAGCACTACTCTTTGATCTCTTGAGTGCTAATTTTGTCAATCATGAGGGTGACGTCCATAGATGAAAGCTTCCTTCTTGTAGTTCGATTTGCAGTTAGCACCATTCTCTCTCGCGACAACAACGGGTCCATAGAAACACATTCATCATCAACAAGGAGCGACATCAAAATCTACAAGGAAAGTTGGAAAAGTTTAAGGTTTTACAAGCAACAGACGAGAAAAAGAGCAAATTTCAAATACAAGTAAAGCAACATACAAAGAGCGGATTTTCACACAATATGTTGAGGACTTACAATACAATGAGGTAATTTTATATTCAAGTATGAAGACTTATTCATGAAAGCGAAGAAAAAGTAAAAGGTGAAAATTTTTGAAGTTTATGATTTCAAGACGATACAAGTTGTGAAGAATCAAGTGGTAAAATACTTCTCCCACGGCCATGGTTTATTTTTGTATTTAATTTCTCTTGTTTTAAAAAAAAAAAAAAAAAAAAAAAAAATTTAAAAAGAAAAAAAAAAAAAAAAAGAAGAAGAAAGAAAAACAAGAGAAATATTTGTTCTTATTATTAGTTAATGAGCCGTGGGAAAGGAAAATTTATAAGGTAGTTTCAAGCGACAAGGATTTTAAGGTAAAAAAAGAGTTACAAATTGTTAAGAATTTATGAAATTCGAGGGTTTATCATCAATAGTTGAAACCGAAGACCATGAAGATCAAGATAAGGAGCGGAAGACGTTTCTATTGGATGCCGTGAGAGTGGTGTTATCATAATTGGCAATCGGATGTGAAGGTGAGTAAGTAATCTCATCCTCAATATAAATGGTTGATTTCCTTTCTTAGAGATCGTCGTAAAATGGTTTTTCAAAATATTAAAAGATGTGGGTTTTTAAAAAATTTCGGAAGTTGTCCTTCCCACCATTCAACGTGTCGCAGAATTCTCTCTTCATTCCTACCTGCACACATGTGAGAACCATAAAAGCCGTCTTCTTGAGTGCAATTATCATAAAATCCTTTTTGGTGAGGCGAAGTCGAGGCGAAATGCTTATTGATCGTTTCTCAAACACGCGTTCTCTCATTATGGTGTGGTTATTTCTCACTCAACAATTAAGAACGAGAATATGTTCTTTAGTATTTCTAACTTCTTATTACTAGCATGCAGAAACTCTATGTCCTCATAACTCTTTGGATGCTTGTGACGCTTGAACGCTTTGAAGTTGTGAGTTTTTAGTTTGATTTGCTCGAGGACTAGCAAAGTCTAAGTGTGGGGGAATTTGATAGGTGTAGAATACACCTAATTTACTATCTAGTAGTTTATGCTTTCTTTGCTATTTTTCTTGTAAATTATGTATTTTACGCTTGTTTTGGGTTTTATAGCTACTTTGGAGTCGCACGGAGGAAAAGAAGAAGAAATCACCCAATTTGAGCCACAAGGGCAAAAAGGTCATTTTACAGGCAATTGATATATGGAGCCCAGTTAAGGTTAAGGGGCAACCCAATTTGGAGGAGTACTAAAGCCAGGCCCGCAGAGGTTAAGGGGGTTTCCAAGTAGGTTAGCCCTTATCAGAAGTGACATCCTATTATGGGCACCCAACTGGGGTGGTCCCTGTTTGGGGTGTACCATCCTACCCTATACATAACCCTAAATCGAGAAGATTGTTTCTCAATCATCTCTACACTGAAATTGAAAAGAGACAGACAGCGGCTGTGTCTGAAAACCGAGTGAGTGAGATTGATCGAGAGTAGTGGCAGCCATGGAACCAGAAATTGGAAATGGAGGATGAAACAATGGTGAGCTTGTGGTGAAGAAACCAGCTGGAGTTTAAATGTAACAGAAAAGGGTTCGAATCGAGTCTGTGATTGAATCTCAGGAGATGGGTTTGATTGAAGGTTCAAATTGGGAAATTGATGATGTCGATAGGTTTGGGTTCGAGTTATTTATGGATCTGTGAATCGATTGAGAGAACAGGGCGATTAACGAACGGGGAGAATTGATGAAGCTAAAAGAGAGATGGGTTTCTGTGAGAATCTCCAACTGCCGCTATCGAGAGCTGTTAATGGTGAGAAGAAGGAAGTGAATTTGGAGTTGCACTGAGAACTGAAGAAGAACAGGGAAAAGATGAAATCAGAGATGGGTTCAAGATGAAGAATGGGTTGAGATCGAATCTGTGATGGGTTTGCTGGAAATGTGTTTAGCTCAAGAACTTAACTCAAGGGTTACAGCGAGATGGATGGTTCTGTGGTGTTGTGAGATGGGTAAGGTGGTGATATGAAGACACGAGAAGAAGCGGTCGATAGTCTCTGTTAGCTTATAGTGAATTGAAGATGTTGCCATGGATTAAACGGGTTTTGAGGCCGAATTTGTAACGAAGAGATGGAAAGTCAGTGTGAATGGAAAGATGGGTTTTTAATCTCGTATTGGTGAGGGTTAATCTAGTTTCGATTTGAATGTCGAAATGATCTTGTTGCCAGAACATGGAATGGAAGCAGAAAGATGAGTCGAGTATAGTGATTGTGAACTCGTGAAGAGTCACCGATTTGAAGCTTTGCAATTGAATGAATACAATAAATGAATGCTAGGAATTCTTAACAGGAAGTGGAGCTCAAGAGAGGCCTGAAATTGGCCGAAATCCCCGATAAATGGCCAAACTCGGCCAAATCGTCCTTTTCCAGCGAGTTGACTCGACCGATCCTCGGATGATCCCGATGACCGATCCCAACCGAGTTCATGGATCGATTCCGGTGAGTCGAATTAATCAAGTCAGCCGAGTAAGCGGTGACTCAGATCGACTCACAGTGAGTGAGCCCAATTAGCTGAGTCAGAAGCTAACTCGAGTCGACTCACTACTTCTCCTTGACCGACTAACAGTTGACCGTTAAGTTTGACTTTTGACCGTTAGTCCTAACGAGAGGATCGATTTAATATTCCGTCGAATATTCTCTCGACGGAGAAATTTCCAGTGGCCGGCGCGACGTTTCCGGCCAAATTCCGCCACAATCCCGCTTTTCCTAGCGAGCAAAATTCCGAACTTTCTATGGACTTCTCTCATGGGTGTGAAGACTTGGGCTAGGAATTGGATGGAGAATTGGACTCAAATTTGGAAAGAGAAGGTGGAAGAATTGAGAAAAGCTTGGATTTGGAAATTGAATTGCAAAAGAATAAGGATTCTATTCCTTGGAAGAATTGGAGAATATTGAAGCCTATAAATAGAGAAGTTTTCTACAACTTCTACATATCTTTCTCTACACCTCTCTACACACACAACACTTGTGTTTTGCTTGCTTTTCTAAGATTTTTCTTTTTAATTACTTGTGTGAATTTGAAACTTCTTCTTTTAATGATTATTATTTGTGTGAATTTCAAAAACATGAGTAGCTAAATTTCTTTTTGATTGAGGATGAATTCCTAGTTCTTAATATGATTTAAGTTTTTGTTTTCAAATTCTATCTTGAAGTTTTTCACATAATTATCGTTTGTTTTTACTAATAGGAGTGATCTTAAAGACATTCATGATTGATTGATAGATTGTTTAGAGTGCACGCTAAATTGATTTGTTAATTTGATCTAAAGCTAGTGAAAGTTAGGGGATAAGTAATCGTTCTTTGACTCTTTACATAAGTAGCAAACACGAGACCTTGCGGAGGGATTCCGTGGAGCAATTGTGTGTAGAAACAACGTTAGCAAGTAGACCTTGAGCTAAGAGTCTAACTACTAATATCAACCTAAGAAATTCACAGAACCTAATGCATGAGCCCGATTACATCTAGGTTGAGCTAATTCTAGGTGGCTTGGTGATTAGAATCCTAAGTGGGCGAGAACTTCCCGTGTCCTGGTGATACAAGGGATTTAGGGGTTTAGCACTGAGCTAGCTGCTTACCTACGGTTGGTGATAATTTGTGACTAATAACAAGTAGAAAAGAACATAACTTGATTCATTGTTTCGTAACGAAGAAGGATTCCTTGGTCTTGTCTCTCTTATTGCTTTCAACTTTACCTTTTAATTGTTTTGTTTATTTTTTCTTTTGCTTTTACACCCCCCTTTCGTGACAATTTTTACAACTAGAATCTCGTGCTCCTCGTGGGATCGACCTTGACTGCCCTATATTACTTGTTAATTAGGTAGTAAAGTATTAATTAATTTGATTGCACCTACGACACGCATCAAATTTTGGCGCCGTTGCTTGGGAGCGTGATGTGATGATTTTAGTTGTTTTTATTTTTCTTTTGCTTTATTCTTGCTTTGTTGGATTCTATTCCGTATCTAACTTAAGTTTTTGAATCTTATTTCGGTGCCATGTATGGTGGACGAGAGCAAGCATATTACAACAATCAATACGGTTTTCAACCTCAACATTATGACAACTTCCAACCATCCTTAGGATACAATCAAAACCAATATTTTGGCTATGATAAATTTCCTACGAGAACCTTATGGATATTCTCATACATATCAACAACCTTATGACGGGTATGTAAGTGGACAAACACACGGATGGAAGGATAGTTATGCATCTAACAATTTGTTTTCTAGTAATGCGCGAGACGGAGAATTTGGAATATACTCCTCTTCATCGTGTTTTTCCTTCACTTTTTCCAAAAGAGGAGATGCCGTCTAACGGTGGTAAGCGTGTGAACGTCGGAAACTTGCACGAAATTATACAAATTGGAAGATGATGGAGACTCGGAAAGAGCTTGTCGCGAGAAATTAGTAGGACTATTCATATGGAACTTAAACGACGTCGGGATAAAGGTTATGAAACCGATGAAGATTCTTATTATGGTGAGTCCGAAAGTGAAGATGATTGTGTTGAAAAGGACCAACCTTTGGAGACTTTTGATGACGCTAGTGTAGATTACTCAAGCCTTGATCTTAATAATGATCAATCACCTATTCAAGAGGTAGAGCTTGAGGAGGATGCACTTAGTGCTTGGAAAAAATTTCTTCGGGAAAGATGGGAGTCCGCGGAAGTGTATGAACGTTGCAACAATGAGGAAGTTATTTCAACTCCGGATCATAATAACGATCCTTCACCTATTCAAAAGGAGGAGTTTGGATATCACTTACCTATTGTTGTAAACAAAGTAACACCCTCACAAGAAGATCTTACAATCTATACCGATGAGAATCATTTTTGTGAATGGCCCGATTCCGATGATGAGAATGTTGAAGAGATGATACTAGAGGATGAAACCACATTCATTGATTTTGTGGAAGACCCAATTGAACTTGCGAATGATTTTAATGATACCGAGACTATGGTTAAGGTAGAAAACGACGAAGAATGGTTGCAAGGTTTAATAGAGGACCACGATATACAAGAGGTAAGTAATTCACTTGAATTTTTTAAGGATGAAGAGGATTCTATAATACAAGAATTTTTGAAAGGTTTGTCTAACCCTTTGCCTATTGATTCTTCTCCTTTACCTCTTATTGGTTTGGATGTATGTGCTTCGAAAGTATTTTTGGATGATTTTGTTTCTAAATATCCACCATTGGAAACACTTGATGCTAACACCATGCAGGTTTGCCAAAAGGAAACCATGGAAGTTCCCAACTTCTATGTTCTTTATACACTTCCGAGTGTGGACGAGAATAAGTGTGGGGGAAATTTCTATCGAGCGATAATTTCATTATTATTTTCTTGTGCTAATATTTGTATGGAGTTATTGTTTGCAAAACAGGTATTATGGGTGGATCCTCAAATTTTCAGATTGTTAGTATATGGGGAATGAATCTTGCAAGAGCCAAGTCGGGCCGTCGACTTTAAAACAAGCGCTTAATGGGAGGCAACCCATCGGTTTTGTATTTCTTATCCTTTTGCTTTTTGTTATTTCTTTTTGTTGTTTCTTATCATGTTAAAATTTCCCACCTTGACTTTACTAGGAGGATTCAATTACATTGAGGACAATGTAAGGTTTAAGTGTGGGGGAGTGGTTAAGCATGTTTTTAAAACAAAAATTACAAAAAAAAAAAAAAAAAAAAAAATTAAAAAATTAAAAAATTTTGGAAAAAAAAAAAAAAGTTTTACTTAAAAATTCCAACTTTTAAAGATTTTAGAGTCACTAGCATATTTCTAGGTATGTTTACATAGAGATTTTGACCGACATAATTGAACTTGGAAATGTTAGAGAACTACATTCGGATTTCTTGTTTGTTTGAGTGTTAAAAATGGATTTAATCATGCCTGATGCGAATTTGGTGCGGGAGAAGTGCGTTATTAGAGTTCTTGATCAATCATTAGTGGAGACTACCCGTATTCATATCATGAGAGGCACCGACCAGAAATCTTCCACCTACTAAAGAGCTTCTTTTGAGTGTGTGTCACCGTAAGTCAATTCCTGGTAGAATGGTGAGCTACCCAACCTCCCACCACTAAAAGCACTACTCTTTGATCTCTTGAGTGCTAATTTTGTCAATCATGAGGGTGACGTCCATAGATGAAAGCTTCCTTCTTGTAGTTCGATTTGCAGTTAGCACCATTCTCTCTCGCGACAACAACGGGTCCATAGAAACACATTCATCATCAACAAGGAGCGACATCAAAATCTACAAGGAAAGTTGGAAAAGTTTAAGGTTTACAAGCAACGGAACGAGAAAAAGAGCAAATTTCAAATACAAGTAAAGCAACATACAAAGAGCGGATTTTCACACAATATGTTGAGGACTTACAATACAATGAGGTAATTTTATATTCAAGTATGAAGACTTATTCATGAAAGCGAAGAAAAGTAAAAGGTGAAAATTTTTGAAGTTTATGATTTCAAGACGATACAAGTTGTGAAGAATCAAGTGGTAAAATACTTCTCCCACGGCCATGGTTTATTTTTGTATTTAATTTCTCTTGTTTTAAAAAAAAAAAAAAAAAAAAAAAAAAAAAAAAAAGAAAAAAAAAAAAAAAAAAAAAAAAAAGAAGAAGAAAGAAAAACAAGAGAAATATTTGTTCTTATTATTAGTTAATGAGCCGTGGGAAAGGAAAATTTATAAGGTAGTTTCAAGCGACAAGGATTTTAAGGTAAAAAAAGAGTTACAAATTGTTAAGAATTTATGAAATTCGAGGGTTTATCATCAATAGTTGAAACCAAGACCATGAAGATCAAGATAAGGAGCGGAAGACGTTTCTATTGGATGCCGTGAGAGTGGTGTTATCATAATTGGCAATCGGATGTGAAGGTGAGTAAGTAATCTCATCCTCAATATAAATGGTTGATTTCCTTTCTTAGAGATCGTCAGAAAATGGTTTTTCAAAATATTAAAAGATGTGGGTTTTTAAAAAAATTTCGGAAGTTGTCCTTCCCACCATTCAACGTGTCGCAGGAATTCTCTCTTCATTCCTACCTGCACACATGTGAGAACCATAAAAAAGCCGTCTTCTTGAGTGCAATTATCATAAAATCCTTTTTGGTGAGGCAGAAGTCGAGGCGAAATGCTTATTGATCGTTTCTCAAACACGCGTTCTCTCATTATGGTGTGGTTATTTCTCACTCAACAATTAAGAACGAGAATATGTTCTTTAGTATTTCTAACTTCTTATTACTAGCATGCGAAAAACTCTATGTCCTCATAACTCTTTGGATGCTTGTGACGCTTGAACGCTTTGAAGTTGTGAGTTTTTAGTTTGATTTGCTCGAGGACTAGCAAAGTCTAAGTGTGGGGAATTTGATAGGTGTAGAATACACCTAATTTACTATCTAGTAGTTTATGCTTTCTTTGCTATTTTTCTTGTAAATTATGTATTTTACGCTTGTTTTGGGTTTTATAGCTACTTTGGAGTCGCACGGAGGAAAAGAAGAAGAAATCACCCAATTTGAGCCACAAGGGCAAAAAGGTCATTTTACAGGCAATTGATATATGGAGCCCAGTTAAGGTTAAGGGGCAACCCAATTGGGAGAAGTACTAAAGCCAGGCCCGCGAGGTTAAGGGGGTTTCAAGTAGGTTAGCCCTTATCGAAGTGACATCCTATTATGGGCACCCAACCGGGGTGGTCCTGTTTGGGGTGTACCATCCTACCCTATACATAACCCTAAATCGAGAAGATTGTTTCTCAATCATCTCTACACCGAAATTGAAAAGAGACAAGGGCAATGTCGTGTATCGAAACCGGAGTGAGTGAGATTGATCGAGAGTAGTGGCGACCATGGAACCGAGAAATTGGAAATGGAGGATGAAACAATGGTGAGCTTGTGGTGAAGAAACCACTGGAGTTTAAATGTAACGAGAAAAGGGTTCGAATCGAGTCGTGATTGAATCTCGGGGAGATGGGTTTGATTGAAGGTTCAAATTGGGAAATTGATGATGTCGATAGGTTTGGGTTCGAGTTATTTATGGATCTAGTGAATCGATTGAGAGAACAGGGCGATTAACGAACGGGGAGAATTGATGAAGCTAAAAGAGAGATGGGTTTCTGTGAGAATCTCCAACTGCCGCTATCGAGAGCTGTTGATGGTGAGAAGAAGGAAGTGAATTTGGAGTTGCACTGAGAACTGAAGAAGCTCAGGGAGAAGATGAAATCAGAGATGGGTTCAAGATGAAGAATGGGTTGAGATCGAATCATGATGGGTTTGCTGGAAATGTGTTTAGCTCAAGAACTTAACTCAAGGGTTACAATGAGATGGATGGTTACGGTGGTGTTGTGAGATGGGTAAGGTGGTGATATGAAGACACGGAGAAGAAGCGGTTGATAGTCTGTTAGCTTATAGTGAATTGAAGATGTTGCCATGGATTAAACGGGTTTGAGGCTGAATTTGTATGAGAAGAGATGGAAAGTTTGTGAATGGAAAGATGGGTTTAAAATCTGGTATTGGTGAGGGTTAATCTAGTTTCGATTTGAATGTCGGTGATCTTTTGTTGCCGAACATGGAATGGAAGCGCAGAAAGATGAGCCGAGTATAGTGATTGTGAACTATGAAGAGTGTAACGATTTGAAGCTTTGCAATTGAATGAATACAATAGATGAATGCTAGGAATTCTTAACGTGGAAGTGGAGTGAAGAGGCCTGAAATTGGCGGGAAATCTGATAAATGCAATGAAACTTCGGCCAAATCGTCCTTCCCAGCGAGTTGACTCGGACCGATCCGGATGATCCCGATGGCCGATCCTAACCGAGTTCGGTGGCCCGATTCGGTGAGCTGAATTAATCAAGTCACCGAGTAGCAATGACTCGATCGACTCACCGAGTGAGCCCGATTAGGCGAGTCGGGCTAACTCGAGTCGACTCACTACTTCTCCTTGACCGCCGACTAACAGTTGACCGTTAAGTTTGACTTTTGACCGTTAGTCCTAACAGAGGATCGATGGAATATTCCGTCGAATATTCTCTCGACGGAGAAATTTCAGTGGCCGTACGACGTTTCCGGCCAAATTCCGGCCACAATCCCGGTTTTCCGGCGAGCAAAATTCCAGAACTTTCTATGGACTTCTCTCATGGGTGTGAAGACTTGGGCTAGGAATTGGATGGAGAATTGGACTCAAATTTGGAAAGAGAAGGTGGAAGAATTGAGAAAAGCTTGGATTTGGAAATTGAATTGCAAAAGAATAAGGATTCTATTCCTTGGAAGAATTGGAGAATATTGAAGCCTATAAATAGAGAAGTTTTCTACAACTTCTACATATCTTTCTCTACACCTCTCTACACACACAACACTTGTGTTTTTGCTTGCTTTTCTAAGATTTTTCTTTTTAATTACTTGTGTGAATTTGAAACTTCTTCTTTTAATGATTATTATTTGTGTGAATTTCAAAAACATGAGTAGCTAAATTTCTTTTTGATTGAGGATGAATTCCTAGTTCTTAATATGATTTAAGTTTTTGTTTTCAAATTCTATCTTGAAGTTTTTCACATAATTATCGTTTGTTTTTACTAATAGGAGTGATCTTAAAGACATTCATGATTGATTGATAGATTGTTTAGAGTGCACGCTAAATTGATTTGTTAATTTGATCTAAAGCTAGTGAAAGTTAGGGGATAAGTAATCGTTCTTTGACTCTTTACATAAGTAGCAAACACGAGACCTTGCGGAGGGATTAGTGGAGCAATTGTGTGTAGAAACAACGTTAGCAAGTAGACCTTGAGCTAAGAGTCTAACTACTAATATCAACCTAAGAAATTCACAGAACCTAATGCATGAGCCCGATTACATCTAGGTTGAGCTAATTCTAGGTGGCTTGGTGATTAGAATCCCGTGGCGAGAACTTCCGTGTCCGGTGATACAAGGGATTTAGGGGTTTAGCACTGGCTAGGCACTTTACCTACGGTTGGTGATAATTTGTGACTAATAACAAGTAGAAAAGAACATAACTTGATTCATTGTTTCGTAACGAAGAAGGATTCCTTGGTCTTGTCTCTCTTATTGCTTTCAACTTTACCTTTTAATTGTTTTGTTTATTTTTCTTTTGCTTTTTACACCCCCCTTTCGTGACAATTTTTACAACTAGAATCTCGTGCTCCTCGTGGGATCGACCTTGACTGCCCTATATTACTTGTTAATTAGGTAGTAAAGTATTAATTAATTTGATTGCACCTACGACACGCATCAAATACAAAAGTCAGGCCTTTGTGAATAGTTTTACCAAGAACACAAACAAGTCATGAGAGGTTATACTAATCACACTGTAGATAGGGAAAAACGATTCACTGGTTTTTACGGAATTGAGGAGATGATCGCACGGAGGAGACTTCTTGAACCGAGCGAAATGCTTAACCTCACACAGATGCACTGCAAGAAGGGAGTGCTTTGAATTCGAGAGATCAATCGTAGTACTCCGGCCTAAACCAAGACAATGGCCGTTCGAGTAAATTCGGTCACAAGAGAGGATGGGTCGGTGTGTAGGAGGGAAGCTGAGAAATGTGTGAGATCAATGGTGATCGAAGATTGTAGGTGTGTTGTGTATTCTGAAAATAAGATAAATTATGAATGATCGAATTTGCTCTGTTGAGAGTTGGATTGTTAATCTCGTGTTGCCTGTTTGAACTGAGATTATTCTTGTTTCAATCATGATTCAGAGACTTATTTATATTGTTGGAATTGAAAACACCATGATCTCATGAAGTGTGACAGTTGATGGAATCAAAGAATGGGGAAGTGGAAATCGTGTTAAAACCAGTTACTCAACGTGCGGAGACTTGGTTGATTTTCCATCCACTACTTTGTTAACTCCTTCAACTGATTGCACGCTCACATTCTCATCGTGTGTATGAACACACGTGTCGTAGACCGCCAGACCAAAATCCTAGTTAATATCCCCCATGTGACACGATTGATGTCTCGTGTGATTATGGAATCTGCAAGGCAAACGTGTATTTAGTTAGTCAGTTGTTGACTTCATGGGACGATTAGTCCTCGTATTGTTGAGTCGAACGTGGTTTGGAAATGTTCTGAGACTCATGAATTGAACATGTCTGTTGAGACAGATATGATGTGTGAATAACGTGAGCAAATATTGCTCATTTGATGAATTTTTGAATATTGATAGTTGAACCAATATTCTTTGATTTGAGCAAGTATTGCTCATCTGAGCAAATATTGCTCGTTTGATGAATTATGGTAGCATGACCAAATAAAATATTAAATCAGAATACTAGCAATTGAACCGAGTATGATAAATAAAATGTTGATCACGGGATCAACGTAAAATTATTAGCGTTTGAATCTGGAATCATTAACCTTGGACTCAAAACCCTAATTTGATCAATTGATGGTTTATTGAGAATTAACCACAGAAAAGGAGGGACCGGCTACATGGGATTATGAGTCGACCATGTAGTACCCATGTAGGATCAGAATATCGCAACACTAACGCCCTTGCGAAATCCATAAATGACACATTGCGAAGATGTCGCAGACGGATAATATAAATGACGCAACGGATGACGACAGCCAGAACACGAGAAAGACGTGAAGACCTAGCGAGATTTAGGAGTGTTGCGAGGTTTTACATTTGTACACTTGCGAGAATGTCGCAAGTCAGATCCGAAAATAAGGGGATAACTTAGTTGTCATCCATTATGTAAATGTCCTATATAAAGAGCCGAATAGGCTTATGAAGAGGGGGGATCTTTTAGAGAGTGGAGAGAAGTTTTAGAGGAGAGAGAAAGTCTAGAGTAGCAATAACATTCTTGATTTCACTTCCTTCTTGTAAAAATTTCTAACTCAATTAATAAAGAGATTGGTTATTGATCTTAAATATGTGTTAGATATTATGAATTCTTGTGAGGTGTGTATTGTAGGATTTCCTGCAATTACAACGCAGATGCTCACGTGAGCAAATATCAAGATCTCCTGAAGACCAGCTAATTTGTTGATGAAAGGATGATTAAATGCTGGTTTAATCATTTATTAAAATAATGCTGAACCTTAGGTGATAAAACCCAATTAATTATGAAGAGATGAGGGACCGGCCAAGGGGTCATGAACTGCCCTGGTGTTCACGGGATCAATTGATGATCGTTCCATGAAGTTCCAAGTTGTTTGGAAGAGTTTTGGACCTAATACGTGCAATTGTGCAAATTAGGTCAAATCATGAGAATACGTGGGACCGGCTTCTTGCAAGCCAAAGAGCCAACCTTGGTCGGTCAAGGTAACATGCTCACATCACCAAAGTGTCCGTATCTCAATTAAAAGAATTTTGATATTTTCCGTGTGCGTTTGAGCAACATTTTGAGAAAATATGAAGAAATCGGGGTTTTTGTTGAAAATCACAAAACCTTCATGAGATGAAGGAAAATAATAGAAAATGAGGGAATCATGAAATGTGGGACCGGCTATGGCCAAGGCATGGCCGGCCGGCCAAGGAGCCCGGTCCCACGGTGTTTTCCCAAATTTTTATAATGTATTCATGATTTTAGGGAAATATGATAAAACCAAAGAGTTTGTTGAAACCAAGGAGTTTTGTTGAAATCAAAGAGTTTCCATGAGATGAAGGAAACAAAAATATTAATAATAATAAAAATAAGGGCGTGTGGGACCGGTTTAAGCATGGTTGGCCGGCTAGGGCCCGGTCCCGTGAGTCTTCCCTTATTTTATGTATTATTTCACGATTTGAAGGAGTTTTTTTTCATAATTTTGAAAGAATTTTCATAATTTGAAGGAAATATCATGAAATCAAGGAATTTCATAAAATCAAGGAAATATAAAAATAATAATAATAGAATAAGGGGTTTGTGGGACCGGCTAGGGCATGACCGGCCAGCTTGGGCCCGGTCCCACAAGTTTCCTTAATTTTATATATTTTTGTGTATTTTCCCATAATTTGAAGGAAACATCATGAAATCAAGGAATTTCATGGGATTAAGGAAACGTGAAAAATATAATAATAATAAAATAGGGCGTGTGGGGCCAGCTAGGGCATGACCGGCCGGCTATGGCCCGGTCCCATGGGTTTCCCTAATTTTATATTATTTTTCATGGGATCAAAGAAATATCATGAGATTAAGGAGTTTTCATGAGATTAGGGAAATAATAATAAAATAATGAGGAACCATGAGGTGTGGGGCCGGCCGGGATCAAGGCATGGCCGGTTGGCCAATAATCACGGTCCCACAATATTTTCCCTAATTTTATATTATTTCCTCAGTGTGAAGGAAAAACCATGAAACTGAGGAGTTTCCTCAAAACGAATGATATTTGTTCAAATGAAAGGATTTTCATGAGATCAAGGAAAATAATAAAATATGATAAAATATAGAATTTGGGCATGGGACTGATCACGGCATGACTGGCCGGTCGGTGAGCCAGTCCCCTAGCGCCTTGACTATTATTTTATTATTTTCTTTCCTATTTGCATAGGTTCATCGTCTCGTCGTATTTTGAAATACTTGTTTGTTCATTCAGGTGTTTGTTAATGCATTATTTGTCGAATACATTTACACCATTTTGGTTGGGGCTTACTCGAAGGTAACTCAGATGCCCGTGTGTTGAATATTTATTACTAACCCATGGAATTCTGATGGGAAGAACCATAAATTGAAGTAACGAAATATTATGAAAATATCGAATATTTTCCAGGGATTTGAATCTATTGATTTTGAGAATAATTAATTAATGGCTCTATACTAGTACGATCGTCTAGGAGCGTTAATTATTCAGGAATTGAGTGATATGAGCTTGTTGAACCGTCATACTTCTTTCATATAGTCAGGGAAAACATTATTACATCCTGAAGACGTTATTGCTCTATACTAGCAGGCAAGCTGTCTAGGAGCCGTCTAATCTTTCGATTCTATATTGAAGTAATTACTGAAATTGCTCAGTATTCATGAGATATGTCGTTGCCTCAGCTGAGAGACTACATATCTATATATACTCTGAGAGAAAGTATTCTCAGTCAGAGATTCTCATAGCATGATCTTTCATGCTTTCGATAAGAGACATGAGCCTCGATATTCAGCTGATTGCTGGATTAGGAATACATATAATTATGGGTTTACGGTTTTAGCCTTTGTCGAAAATCCACCATCTACACACACATATTGGTTGTTCACAAGATATGCAATGAATAACAATACCAATAACGCCTGGCGATTTCCTTTTCGATTCACAGAACAAGTTTATGAATTTACTTCCTTAAAACACATGTAAAACATTGTTTCCTAGTTAGAAATCCTCACCTCATACCCATACATAATCACAATAGCATTTAAACGATTATGTCGATGTCTTATCTACAAAGTTTAACGGTTAAGCAATAAACCTCGTATTGTATTCCTTAATACTATGTCTAACTAGAGTGTTCATGCTTCGCAGTTTTGTTTTCAATATGCACGACTTGAAAGATACGTTAGGGAATGAAACAGTTCAAGTCAAATATCACTAACCTCAAGTGGAAGGATGATGTTGTCGTTGTAGCTTCTTACTTCTTCACTTCTTCAAGTCTTCGCAATACTTGTAATGTCTTATATCCTAATACTTTCAAGCTAGCCTATACGAAGTAGACTCTAGTACATAATCAAGCGACTCTTTAAATGATTTTTGATTCACTAAAATATGACAACCAAACTTGACATTCCAACGCTTGGTGGGTTCAACCGAGCTATGCTCTAACATTCTCCCCCTTTGTCAATTTTAGTGACAAAACTCTTACATCACATGGATAAACAAATTACAAGAATTCATTACACATACGCTTGATTCCCGAATTCAACAACACAATAACCTGTATACATGCAATCCTTAAATGCCATTGTTGACATTATGATAACAAAGAATATTACTCCCCCTAAAGGTAAGATAGGTAGATTTTATCAATCTGCACGTCTTTGTTATTCCTTTGTAATGATATGTTACTCCTCCTTAGTTTATGCTTTCACTCTTTCGTTAGATAAACGTTTAAGCACCAATGTCCTTTCCCTTAGTGATATCAATCAATATAAAATCAATGCCAGTATCACTTGTTTACTCCATATATTTCTCCCCCTTTTTGTCACAAAATGACAAAGAAACGAAAAAATAAAGGACAAACCGAAAAGAATCTTAAAATAGACTTGCAACCTATAGAGTTAAGCACGAGGGTTCCACACACCATTTATGATAACCAATATCAAAACCGAAACTACAAAGTAATTTTGTTTTGATATGTTATCAAGGAAAAAATTGCCCGAAGCAATTTTCCCTAATAGTTTAGCAAACCAAAAATCAACTAAGCACCTTAGTCCCTTTGCTAAACCGATTGTAACAAATACAGTTGCTTGTTCGATAAGACCAAAATAAAGATAACTCTATTTTTCTCATCAGGTTCTAATTATCCGTATAACTTAGACCTTTCAGTTTTAAACAAGACAAGTACTAGGTTAGTTAACTAGCATTTCTTGTTAAGGCATTCGATTAGACTTGAATAACCGAAACCTCCACTTTGATAAGTCTAACTAAGATCAAATTAACTTAGTTTCTCTTATCCTAATCGAATTGGACTAAACAATTCATCCCGTAAACCTTTTCTTTCGTTAAGCCATAAACAATTTATACAAACCAAAATAAATCAACTTGCATAATTATTCACCTCAACCAGAAGCAATTGAAACAACATAGACATTAAAGCACCGCAATTGCACCGAAATTTTGTAAGCCTAAATGATTGATACCACACAATAAAGCAAGATAACAATAGTTTTTCTTAACCGGAACCAATTGAATCACACACACATCCATACACACATAATGGAAAATAACATCAATTGTACCGAAATTTTGTTAAGCAAAAGCAATAAATATACGAAATAAAATCAGGCTTTTCTTAAAAAGGAAAACAATTAACTAACAAGATTGTTACCTCAAATTTCGCATCCTCTTCTCCAATATGTTTGCATCTTCTTCCAGGGAGAATTGATATCGAAATATCATTATGTTGCCATCCTTATGCAAAACAAAAGAATAACAACAACCAACCTTTACCAGAGAAAGGTTGAAAACCGGTTTTTAACTATTGCAAGCAAAAGTTGAAAACCCTAGAAACACATATGTTTTTATGCTAAACCAAAACCGATTCAACATATTGTGACTTTTTCACATATTGTTTCTATCAGAACTCCTCATAATCCTTTGATAAAGCCTACCATCATGGGCTAGAACTTAATCATGCTAATCAAAAAGTCACCCAAACCATAAGGGTTCACAACATTATGAGATCGAATATCAAGGTAATAAAACCTAAATCAAATATCCCATAAACATACCAATGATAGTTTTTATAGTACTTGAAATTAGGATACTAAAAACATCAAAATATTACACATAGAACCAGAACACAATTTAAAGTTTACAATACTTAAAACAAAATGTTCAAAAGATAAAGCAAACTTAAGGTTACAACAAGAACCAAACAGATTTAGACAAAAGTCTAAGAGCTTGAACTGGTGTCACTCAAGCCAAAGTCCTCATCGGATTCTGTATCCTTATAATCTTCAGCAATCAGTATGAGATCTGCTGCAAGTTCTGGATGCCTGAGAGATGCGAAGCTGACTTGGCGCTCCACAAAATCATTCCTCCTACTGAGCCTTCGACAAAAGGTTTCAAGATCAATATCTTGTTCCGAGTGCTTTGAGTAGCACTTGTACTTGTTTCAGCCCGACTTTTGTCGTCTCATCCTATTGATAATATAATGGTTATGCGACTTTGGAACAAGTCTTTGAGAGTCATTGGCAGCAATCTCATAGGTGCTGCAGATTCTTGTGATAAGACATGGAAAACCCATGCTTTTTCCATTCTTCCAGATTCTTATCATCTGTCTGATAATAAATCCACAAAAATCAAAGTTTGGAGTTTCGATTATCATGTGATAAATCATTTCTACCACTTCTGAACTCCATCTCACCTTGTGCATATTGCTTGGTGACCGATTGGGTACAACAAGTTTACCAAAAAACTTGAGATGTTCTGGCATATTATCAAAACAAAGACTATTACCTTTCCAGATACTTCCACCAAGAATTTCCGCAATGTGCTGTCTGTCGGAATCACTGCTTTTGGGTAAAAACACATTTTAGATTGCAACCAAGAAGATATCCAACAATGCTTCGTTTACTTCAAAACGACGTCTCCTAATCATGGTGAAGAACTTACGTTCTTTTCATCAACACGATGTATGTTACCATAAAATTCCCTAGTTAACTCGGGAGAACTGTAATAGCTACCGAATGAATGTCACCCCACATCACGGTTTTGAATTAACTCATTATAATACTTCATATCAACATACACATATTTCTTTTCACAAATGATTTGTTTATCATGCATCGAACCATAATTCTTGAAGAAACTACGATCAACAAAATAAATTCGGTACTAACATCAAAATAGAGAGATGGAAGTGAATCGATAGTTACATTAGTAAAGTTCAAATTTGGTGTGACTCTCCTATGGGTTTGATTAGAACCTTCTCCTCTTGTAAAATCCCTATTATTCATATTGCTAGAATACACAAATTCAAAATAGAGAGAAACCACTTACAATCGATGTTGTCTCGTTGAAGTTCGAACTGCACCCTTGAACGTGAAGTTGATGAAAATGACCAAGTACCCCTTGAAAAAGAATGAAAATGAATCAAGTTTTTGTTTCAAAACAAGAAGGAATCGGATTTTTTATTCTTGATTTCAACCCACTTTCTCTCTTTGTGTCGGATCTGTTCAAGAATAAGAAGAGAAAATAAGAAAGTTTATTTCTCTCTTCGTAATTATCACCGAACATTGTGTCGGTTCCAATTCGGTTTCACTAGATACGGTTCTAGAGTTAGACCATGAATCCGAAACCCATTTTTCATATTCGGAACACATAGGTTTGGAATAGGATGAATTTCCAAAGATACTTCTCTGTACTTTGACATTAATAGTCATTTGTTCCTCTTTAGAACCAGTATCTGTATATGATATGTTGTCATAGATATCTGACTTGATTTCAACAGAGTTTGGACACAGATCCATACTGGTATTATCTAGAGAAAAATTCATGCAGTAGTCATGAAGGTATTGGCTTCTTTCAGTCATTGGTTCTCTAGAAGCTTGTTTTATGGACTCCAGTTCCAAAAGAAAAGTATCCACTTCATCCTGCAGTTGCTGACTATCACTAAGGATTTTACAGGTCTTTTTGAAAGACTTATCCTCTTTTAACTCGTAAAGTTCGAGTTCTAAAGACAGATCATTGATCTGTTTTTCTATTTCAGCGAACTCAATGAGTTTTCGACTCATTTTGTCTTTGGGATCTTCTGTGAGTCCGAGATACAGTTGACATTCTTCTACAGACCAAAATTCTTTAGAATGTAGAGACTCAACAATTTCATTGTTTGTCATTTCTTCAAACAATTTTGAGTTATCTAATCTTGCCATCACGTTAACTGAATCACTCATTAGATTCATTCTTATAGGTTGGATCGCACCAAACACAGATTGTTAGATCTTTTCGTGTTTGCCTGTTCTGATACCAATTGAAAAGGCGAGGGTACCCAAATATACCTCAAGCTAAAACTTTTTCTACCTATAAGTCCTTTCTTCCGAAAGTGATTGTCTATGGACTGAGTCGAGACAATACAACTAATCGGTTCACACTTCGTGTGATCGTCTATGGATACGAGATCGAGACAATACAACAACGAAGTATGTTTACTTGTTAAGAGGTTCGGACTTAGCCAAACACAATAGGATTACTATCAAGTAAAATAGGAATTAACGTTTGTGTATTTTACTTCTAATTATAGTAAAAACAATTATAATTGCGGAAATAGAAAAGTAAAAGACACAACAAGATTTTTTAACGAGGAAACCACAAATGCATAAAAACCCCGGGACCTTGTCCAGAATTGAATACTCTCAGGATAAGCCGCTATACAAAATTAAACCAACTTCGTATAGTTGAAACCAAGCAAATAAACCTATAGTTCACCTAGTTCCGTCTGTATTCCCACGCCTCCAACTTATGAATAAGTCACGTACTTGGAACAATTCCTTTGGTTCATATTCTAAACAGTAAAGGAACAACAAATCTGTCTGGTAACAACTCTCTTCAACCAAGTGATGTGAGTTCGACAAAGGGTCTTCTGTTTATCTCAATAAACTCCTTCGTTAGGTTCTTAGATCTATCTTATGATCAACTACCAAAGGTAATTGTTAAGATTTTACAATCAATACTTTTAATTAAAAAGAATTGTATTGATGCCGATCTACACAACTAATCAATCGAATCTACCACAAGGATAAACCGATTATAGTTGGATCCTCTATACCGAAACAAGTATAATGCACACCAAAGATTATGAACCCCAAATCAGAATTCTTCAATATCTTCTTTGTCTTCAAATATTCTTAGATCTTCAATAAACGCCTGCACACAAAAACTTGAATCTCTTGTGATCAATCACGCATAGAACGGAGTCTGTTAACAATGGATTATCACAAGACGTCTTTAGATCTACAAACAGTCTAAAGATCCCTGTCGAAACTTCGATCTAGTTTGAGTGAATCTTATATCAGAAAAGAGGATTCTCAAGCATAAACAAAATAGGTGTAATGAAAGTTCAACTACCGTTAGTGTTTATGGGTGAAAACTATTCCTGCCGGATTTGGTAATTTGGGGTGTGTGGATGAGGAATGAATCTAAACCCTAAACAAATGCACTGCGCGGTGAGTGCTTGTGATTCGAGAAATCAATCTGTACAACTCTGGACTAAACCAAGAAATGGCCATTCCAGACTTGCTTCGGTCACAAAGTGAATGAGATGGGGTTGATATTAGGGAGGGAAGCGAAGAAGGTGTTGAGATTGTGAAGGTGTAGGCTTGTTTATGACTTGTAACAGAAAGGTGAGCAGGCTTACGATTGATGCAAGCAGGCTTTGAGTGTTTGAATACGTTTTGTATTAACACTTGGTTTCTGTCTTGTCTTGACTTGTTCTGTTGTGTTTCGAAAAATAAGGAGGAGAACCTATTTATACAAGTCATTTGAGCCTTATTCACGTCTCTCGTGGAAGTGGAGGAAGTGGAGTGATGGAGTAGTGGAGTTGTGTGTTGGTGTTACACGACCAGTCTTGCCCACTTCTCCTGTATCTCTAACCGTCCATGACTTCCTGACACGTTCTTGTGATGGTGCGTTGCACGCTGTAAACCGCCAGACCAATACCCCAAAAGATATATCCCCCGGTTGTGACATGATTGATGTCTCGAGTGTGGGATCGTGGGACCCACGTAAAAGTAGCATGTAATGCTAGACTAAATAACTAAATTATTTAGGAAGTCGATACTTATGAAGTATCGTGTGTATTCTATGCAGGTACTGCATCGAGTATATTCAGCATATATGAAACATCGCTGTTTTTTAAGGCTTACCGGAGTAAGTCACGAATTTAAGCGTCTTAAAATAGCATCATGTCCAGCCATCTTCGAGTGATCGTTTGGAGACTATACAGGTAAGCCCTGACTTGACCGATCACTCCATGTGGAAGAGTGGTGGACGGTGATTGTGGTGACGCCTCATTGATAGCCTAACTCATGTCTTAGGCTGTCCGCCTGTCGGTAAAGTTGGACGGACGAGATGACTTGCAACCTCATCTCATGACCGTCGGATTGGGGTTTAAGAGGTACGCAAGTTCCTTCTTTCAGCTTGGTCGAATCCAAGCATGGGAAGTGTTTTATAGAGGACCGATCATGTATGTGTGTAGACGACATGCTGGTGTCCATGTTTATACTTCACTATCCCACGAAGGTGCGATCTAGGCCACTCAAGTATACCGGTAAAGAAGAGTGGCCGAGATTGATTTGCGACAGGAATCCTGTGCCGCAAAGGCCGCACATCATGCCCACTTTGGGCGCGTGTTTCAAGACGACCAAGCCTGATCGGTCCCGACCGATTGATTCGGCGTGTGGGTGGTAGGCTGGCGTTCACGCCTGTACTTCATTGCCTCATAGAAACGTGATCTAAGCCACTCAATTTGTCCGGAGAAGTTGAGTGGTCGAGATCAATTTACAATTAGGAGGTGCGACCACGCCTGGTTTGGGCATGCGAATCGAGGTGTATAGCCAAGTTTGGTCTTGGCTGATCGGGTGTGGAGATAGGTGGGCCCGCAGTGATCATGTTGATACTTACCGGACCTGCTTAATCTATTCCTGGACCCTTCATCCGAGCAGGAGAAAAGGGACGCTCGTGATCGCGACACAAACCCTAATCAGGTTTTGCCGGCCATGTGTCATACCCAGTTTGGGACGCACGAATCAAGACGACCAACCATAGTTGATCCGGACCGATCAGTCAGGTATGTAGGCGGGCCCACGGTGTTTGTGTTGACATGCTCTGGGCCCTTTGAATCTACATCTACACCCTCCATCTATGCATGCGAAGATGGATGGTTGAGACTGATTTGCGACGCATGTAATGTGCCGTAACCCTAGTTTAGGGTTTCACGTCCATGTTGTTTTGGCTGGACAAACTGGTAAGCGTTGCTTCCCTCTTGGGGAGGCGGACCATGCGGGGCCCTCATTGGGTCGGTGGTGAATACTCCAATACCTACTTGAGGGTTATGGATTCGATCTGAGCCATCCAATCATGCTGGTGAAGTTGGATGGTCATGATTATTTCGAGACCGATACGGACACCCAGATTCAAAATATGCTCAATCGGGCTAGTATAACACACCGAGAGTTGTAGCCTGTATGGGTATTTCGTACATGCTTCATTATTAATGCTTGGAGATTCGTGTTGCTCTGCTGAGAACAACACTCAGTCGTCATGCTGCACCGGCAATGAGTACAAGAAATACAAGGTCAAGTTATGCATTAATTAATAATGCTGTAAATTCACAGGGTATATGGGATCGTTGCTACATGCTCCAACCTGGATGAATTTCGTGTATTTAATTCACAGAATGCTGGGATTGTTGTCACATGTTCCATTCTAGGTGAATTAGTAAAGTGAAGAAGTATTCATCACTTATTAATGGCTTTATCTTTTGCAAGATGTTAGCGCATAATTTTCTGGCTTTTACAATTTTAACCTTAAATGAAAATCCACCATCAACATTAAGTCCCCTGCCTAGCACATAATGGTTACACTATTGTGGGGTAGGCATGAGATGGTGACAAATTTGTACACTGAAATGACCAAGCTAAAGTGAATACATATTTACCGGATAGGTCGACATCACAAAGCCCTCGAACTGGTTAGTCCTGATTAAGGTTGTGAAGGAAGCAGGACTTGATCTGGTGAGTCGCTTTGGTTCCCTTTGTACATATCTGGACAGAGCTTGGCCCCTTCCTTGGGTCAGGTGTACTCCCTTTCGTCACACAACAGCTTTCCTCAGATGTATCTGATAAGCATCGTTGATTGCTATCCCGAATTAGTAGCCTTTATAGGTGGCAAGTAAAGACTTCTTTTCTCCTGGGATTCTTTCGACTTGCGAGATTATAAAGAATCATCTCACGTAGTCGTTTATTCTATATCTCAGGTACTGCTCCACACTTATCTGATCTTCTGATTGACTGATCGATTGATTGATTGTTTTTTGTGTGTGTGCTCATAACTTCTTCTCCTTTGCAGTTTATCTTGGAAACGGTGGACGATCATTCTGTCACTTCTCCAGAAAGAAGCTTAAAAGTTGACAAGCCCGAAACCCATGCGCACGAAGAAGTAATGGCTAAGATCGATCTTCCACTTCGCGAAGTCGGCCGTGCTATACATGGGATGTCCATTCTACACCTGCGTATTTCCAGGGGACGCATATGTGCCCTTTCAGCTGCGATCGACATGGAAGAACGGTGGAGGCATGATGAAGCGTTGCGAGCACCAGTAAGCGCAAGGGCAGAAAAATTTGCAGCGCGGTTAAAGAGGCAGAGAGTGGAGCATAAACGGCCTCCGGATGAAGATAGGCGTGATTATCCAATCCAGGACGGTGTGATAATCCTTGATTATGACACGGACGGACATGAGTGTTCGAAAGCAATCAGCGCAAACCCTAATGTTGCTGTGGGCTTTGAGGAAGACTTGTAAGCTGTTCCTGCCAATGATGTTAGGACGTAGAACGTTGTTGCGAAAACATCTGAAGCGGAAGCTGAGGCTCTGAAAGGAGAAGCGGTAGCAGGTGATGGCGTTGAAGCAGGACCCAGCAGTGGTGCAAGCGCAGTTATTCTTCTTGACGGCTAAACCTCTTTGCTTCTTTTTCTCTTTTCAAGTGTATTCCTGTAGTAGCAGGTTTTCCCACACTACACCCCTCACTATATTTTGGTTAATTAGTCCATTGAAAGTTGCATAATTGAGAATGTTTATTGATTAATTTCATGAGTTCTACACAGGAAAAGTTGAATTACACTTAGCAAGTAAAACGCTCTTAAACTTTCTCTCTCCTAATGACTTGCCTAACAATTCTAAAAAGATCTCCCCTTACAACAGACTCACTCGACCCTTTATATAGGGTAATACATAGTGGATGACAGCTAAGCTATCCTTTATTTTCGGAAATGTCTCGCGAAGTGTCGCCAGTGTACAACTATTCAATCTCGCGACACTTCTTAACCCTCGCCAGGTTCCATGTCTTTCAGTTGTTTTATGTGTCGTTTCTCCCATCGCGTCGTTTATTTTAGTTTCCTGCGACTCCCTCGCGGTACTGTCGTTTATTGATCTCGCGAGCCCTATGCATTGCGATATTATGATCCTACATCTTGCCTCTTTTTCCTTGAATATTGCTTGAAGAGCGATCTTGAAGGAAAAATTTGTTGCAGTAATCTTTGGTCTTTGCTAATGAAGGAACGAGCAGAAGAATATTGTACTTGAAAAGTACGTACTTGCCTCTATTCTTTTGCGAAGTTCCGGAGCTTCTTTGAGATATATATGAAGTATCGTCTCTTATCTCTCCTGCGAGGGGAAGAGTACCATGAGATTTTTACAATGTTGTTGCCGCGACTGCTTATCTTCAATTTTGTACTTTTACACGGATTTTGATTATTAATGCCTTCTCTTGACACGTTTCTTTTAACCACTTTTTCTTGACCGTTCATGTCTCTTCGCATTAAATGACCTCGTTTTTCTCGAGGATCTTTTTTCCCTATATATAGTTTTCTTTCTCGCTCGGTCAGCTTCTCGCGGGACTTCCTATTCCCTTATACGATCCAGAGTTGCCTCTGTTTTATGAAATCTTAGCCCATGAAAAATTCTCGAGGGCTATTTATCAATTAAGTGGCGATTGTATTCGCCTAATGCTTGAGTTCGCGAACCATGCAGTGCGAGCAAAGGATCTTTATACCCTAATTCTCGCGAAATCCCAAATTCGCAGATTTGGAAATAGTCATTGAGAAATACACTGGGAAAACTTTTTTGAAAATTACTCAAAGATAACTATGATGAATGCAAGATCTCAACAAGGGCGTTCGTTCAAGAAAAATAATAATGTCTCTCAAGATAAATTACTCATGCAAGATATTGATTGGCACCTGGTAATAATTCCTCTCCTCGTCATTCCAAAGACGAGAAATGGTGGGTCGTACCCTTGATCTTAAATGGTCCTTACATCGCGGGCTCGCATATTCTTCCTGCGAATCTCGCAGGATATCATCCTTGGGAATTCAAATGGCCTGAGAAGAAGAAAGAGGTATGTTTCCGACTTCAAATTTTTGCTTTCGCAACTTTCTTTTTACGATTGCTGAGTTTGTGAAATCTTTCAGATAACCAGGTTGAAAAGAAGCTACAAAAGGGATCCGTCGGAGGATACTTTGACATTGCTTCGATCGCTTATGAGTGAAGTAAGAAGCATTTTTTTTTTTTTTTTTTTTAAAAACAATACTATTGCCTCTGTTTCTCAACTTTACACATTTGCGAAGGCTGAAGTTGAAAAAGTTGTTGCTGCGAAGACTAAAAGTAAGGGTAAGACTGTCGCTCGCAAGAGTACGTACTTGCCTCTATTCTTTTGCGAAGTTCCGAAGCTTTGAGAAGTGAATATGAAGTATCATCTCTTGAAGTATGCGAAGTATGAAGTATCCTTGAAGAAATATAAGAAGTACTCAATCCTCGAAATATATAAGAAGTATGAAGTATCCTTTGAGAAGTATAAGAAGTACTTAATCCTCTAAATATAAGAAGTATTGTGAATCCATCATGCGAAACTCCCGCTCCATGTTCTTTGCCTCATGCTATGCTGTAATGCAAAATAAAAATTTAGATTAGTATTCAACATTTCTTTTATCAAAAATATTCATTTAATTGCAAGTTCAAATCGTTTTTCTTTGTTTTGATTTCCTTTGTATAACTTATTTCGTTTCATCCGATAAACATCCTTCATGGAGATGATCCTAATAGGTACCCCTTATATGACGCACTTTAGGTACATTGCCTCTTGCGAAATCCTAGAGTAAATTCGCGAACTAGGGTGTACGCCATAAAGGTTTGCCCGCTACTACTCTCCATGTTGGATATCATTCTCATTTGAAACAAAGCGAGTATTTAAGGGAAATATATAAATTGATCTTTGCGAGATATTGTTCTCGGTTTCTCTTGTAATATCTGCGAGATTTTTCTCGAATTATTGTAATCGTGAAATCTTTGTAGTTCTGAAATCTTTGTAATTCTGCGATTATCTCGCCTTTTGTAAATCAAATCAAAAATCTTTTATTTTTTGTAAGTAAAATGTTTAAGGAAAGTGGTACTTAGCTTTTGTGGTTTGTTGTTGTCAATCTCATGCAGAAAAAGAAATGTTAGAAGTGAGATTTGAACCCTTGACCTGCCTCTTGCATATTCTCGCAAAGATACCAACTGTTCTAACCCTCTCTCAAAATTTATTTGCGAGATAATCATCAACTTTCTTCTTTGCGAGATAAGCAAAGTCTGTGCGAAATTTCGCATAACAAAAATAAGTGTGCGAGAGCAAGAATTGATCCTGCGACCTTCTGCTCGCGTTCATGCCTCCTGACCAACTGTGCTAGCCATGCCTCTGCGAAGTGTTTCTGCGAAATAATCACCTACTTTCTTCTTGCGAGATACTGTTGCGAAAAATTCATGCAAAATATGGACGTTCAATGGGACTTGAACTCGCGACCTTAAGCTCCTCATATTCGCTCGTGACCAATTGTGCTATCCCTCTTGTGCGAAAGGATTGCATAATGCTAATACATGACTTATATTCACCCTTTGATACTCAAGGAAAAAGATGACAAAAATTCTTCGCGAAGGGTAAGACTCGAACTCGCGACCTTATGTTTATACTCTTCGCCAGTGACCAATTGTGCTAGCTGCTGTTTGTGAAAGAAACACACAATACTATAACTTTATTCACTTCTTCGCTCTCGGAAGTTCAAAAATATGTAAAAGGTGGGATTCGAACTCGCAACCCCAAGCTTGTTCTCTTCCCAAACGACCATCTGGGCTACTTGCTGCTTGCGAAGGAAACACACAATACTATAGCTTTATTCCATTTTTTCCCCTCTTGAAAGTTCAAAAATATTTGAAAAAATATGACTGTGGCGAGATTTGATCTTGCGACATCAAGCTTCTTCGCTCCAAGTCAATCCATCTGTGCGAGCTTCTTTTTGTGATAAAAATCACAGCGTTTTGTTCTTATCCTTTTCTTCGTTCTTCCTTAATTTCCTTCAACAATTTTCCTCTTTTCTTTTTCTCCTGAATATGAAATCTTCCATTAAAAAATTAGCTTTCTTCCTTGAATTTCATCACAGCAACCTATTTTTTTCTCTTCCTCTTTCCATGTCCTTGAATTGTTGACGGTGTTTTCTCCCTGAAAGTGTGATTTCTTCCATAAAATTTCCATTTTTGCTCCTGGAATTTTAAGATCTAGAAAAATATGAACAATAGCTAATCTTCATGGAAATTTCTTGAACCAACAAGCTACAGGAAGGATAAAATCCATTATTCTCTCCCTGTTTCTAGCGCATATGTAGTAGCAGGTTTTCCCACACTACACCCCTCACTATATTTTGGTTAATTAGTCCATTGAAAGTTGCATAATTGAGAATGTTTATTGATTAATTTCATGAGTTCTGCACAGGAAAAGTTGAATTACACTTAGCAAGTAAAACGCTCTTAAACTTTCTCTCTCCTAATGACTTGCCTAACAATTCTAAAAAGATCTCCCCCTTACAACAGACTCACTCGACCCTTTATATAGGGTAATACATAGTGGATGACAAACTAAGCTATCCTTTATTTTCTGGAATGTCTCGCGAAGTGTCGCCGAAGGTACAACTATTCAATCTCGCGACACTTCTTAACCCTCGCCAGGTTCCATGTCTTTCAGTTGTTTTATGTGTCGTTTCTCCCATCGCGTCGTTTATTTTAGTTTCCTGCGACTCCCTCGCGGTACTGTTGTTTATTGATCTCGCGAGCCCTATGCATTGCGATATTATGATCCTACAATTCCCGTAATTTTTTGAACCTCTTTCTTGTACTCATTGGCGGCTGAGTTCAAGATCTTTTCTTCTGTTTGCTTACCATTGAATAAAGGTTTATGTCATAACCCCTCGTTAAGATTGCATCTATATGTGCTCCTGACGTGAGATCTCCTTGGTCTTGCTGGGGCAGATGGCTCAAATCATTTTCCTTTTGTGCACACATTCTATTTCCTTCTTCCCATGAGATGTTTGCTTAGGGTTTCCTTCCTTGCTCTAGTGGGTTTATTTAGGTTGACTCAGGACTTTGTGTTTTTAGCGGTAGAGAGGTTCTCAGATGGAAATAACAGTTCAATTAAATTGAAAATTGAAAATTGAAACTCTAACTATGAATGCAAGTATTGCAATCATTTTCTGGAGGAATTACAAATATGACATGAAATTGTAAAAGGAAACACGCTGGAGGAAATAGCACAAATTTTAAAGTGTGGAGGACGCTGGAAAGTGGTAGCACAACGTCTTAAGTTCGGGTAGGGTTTGAGCCATTGTGAGTGAATTTTTATGCCTTCTAGTTTATCGGCGTTGATGAGCTTGCGGAGACGCCCGGGATAACATCTCGCTACTGTGTACGGTTCATCTTCTCTTTCGGTGGGTGAGTCAGGTGGAGTGGTCATTTTCACCGTCATGCTCCCAACCTTGAATGCAGTCGTCTTCGTTACCAGATCTCCAATTCCAAATGGGTTTGAGCGTGCAGATACCTGGACCTTGGCCTTATCATCTTTGACTAAGACAGTCTCTAAGCTCTTGATAAAACGTTTGAAGGGGCCGGCTTCCCATTCACATCTCTTAGCTGGGGTTGGTTTGTTGGTTGGAGCCAGTCCCACGGACTTATCAGAGTGAGGAGTGATTGGTTGCAAGAAGGGTTGCGTGATGAGACTTACTTGAGCTCGGAACCTCTTAATGTATGCTGATGGGCTCTCTCCAGGAAGTTGTGTCACATTGGCAAGCTGCAGGTGCGGGCAACGGACAGCCTTCGTGTCCGTACGGCTTGTTAGAGATTCTTTTTAGGTGTCGAACCTGGAGAGGGCAAACTCCCAGTGTTTTCTTGTTGTTATGTACCCAAGAGCGTCCTAGGATCATGTCATAATTCGGATGCTCTCTGACTATGTAGAACTTTGCTTGTGTCGAGGCATCGCCCAATTTTACTTCAAGATCGATGTATCCATATGCATCTCTGAGTTCCCCTTCTGGAGTCTTAATCACAATTGGGTTGCGAGTAGCCTCCTGTTTTGAAATTTTTGCTGCTTTTAAGGTCTGGAGAGTGATGATGTTGAATTCGGAGGCCGTATCGATCAATGTGTTATCGAACTCGATATCCTTCAAACGGTCAACGGTTAAGAGTCCCCAATTTCCCTTGCTTGCATCTTCCAGCAAGGACTGAGGTTTCGAGACCGCTTCCTCTTCCAGATACAAGGGTTTGCCTGAGACAATACGGTTGAGGGCTGCAAATATGTCCTGACGCTGTGCTTTGGAGAAGTACAAAATCTCGCATAAATGTTCCATCATAGATTGTACAGTCTTGCGAACGGAATCCCTGAAATCATGCAGTTCCCGACAGAAGAGGGTCTCTACGAACACCTTCGTTTCCAAGCTGGAGTTCTCCTGTCTCTATCTTTTCTCTGAAGATTTGTTTCAGCCTGTTACAGTATTTGGTTAGATGGTGAACAAACTTATGGTAGCGACAATACTTAGGATCCGCCATATCTTTCTCAGTTGGTGGACGTCTGATAGGAGGCAGCTGATAGGTGTAGAATACACCGTATTTAATATCTAGTATTTATGCTTTCTTTGCGAGTTTTCTTGTAAATTATGTATCTTATGTGTGCTTTTGAGTTTATTAGGTGCAATGGAGTCATTTGGAGCAAAAAGACCAATTGGAACTCGTTCAAATACAAGATTTCTACTTTTCATTGTGTAGAGGACGAGAAGATAAAGACAATGGCGAAAGAACGGAGTCATTCTGAGCTCGTATGAAGAAGTTATGAGCAAAATGAGAATCGAAAAGAAAAGGGCAAGATGGTCATTTTAGTGGTGAATGCTATTGGCACCCCAATACATGTTAAGGGGTAGCTAGATTTTGGTTAAAAGGGAAGTGTTATTTAGAGCCCAGCCAAGGATAAGGGGTAACCAGCCGAGTGATACACTAAGGACAGATTATTGTTTGTTAAGGGGCGCCTCATCCTTGTATACAACTATCCTAGGTCGAGCCAAATGCAGCATTATTACAGAAATCAATTCTCTGCTCACTCAGAAGACGTCTCTGCAACTTGTTCTAAGGCAGGCAAGCCATGGGACCAGGGAGTGTATTTGACTGGAAGGAAAGATTCACAGAACAACACAGGTGGTCCGATTGGTAAATGAAGTAGTCAGAAAGATTGAAATACCAGCGAGAAAGATGGATAAAAATTGATGTTACTGCTGTTGAAGTAATGGGGATTAAAGACAAGGAATTCGAAGCTGAGAACGGAATGAAGATTGGGTTTTCGATTTGGTTTGAATTCGTTTTGCAAGGGAAGTCAGTGAAACAAGCTTTCTGCCATTAATTGAAACGATTGGTAGCTGATTGTGTTTTGAGTGTTTGCTGATGATGTATGAGAATGGGTTTGGTTGGAATTGATTGCAATGCAGGGAAGGAGATGTGCAAAGTAACATTACCAGCAAGCTGGAATCTGTATTTACCAATTTCACGTACACACGCTGTTTGTCAAAAGACCTCAATGGCCTGTTCTGCAACCAGGTTATAACTGAGGCTAGCAATGGGTCCGGAAGGAGGGTTTTGGTTAGAGTTTTGGTACAGATTTTGGCAGAAGAGCTCGAGATAATGGAGTCAGGTAATAGCAGTGGTGGTGGCATGAATTTAAGGCTGAGATCGATGGAGTTTGTTGTTAATTGAGCTAAGAAAGGAATAATGACAGAGCTGTGGAGAAATCTGGGGGTGTGTTGTGCTGGATAATGTTGGTGATGACAGAAGCGGCTCAAG
The DNA here is from genome assembly GCA_023531295.1 of Papaver armeniacum. NCBI lineage: Eukaryota > Viridiplantae > Streptophyta > Magnoliopsida > Ranunculales > Papaveraceae > Papaver > Papaver armeniacum. The sequence continues at coordinate 112,959 of JAJJWW010002171.1, read as the reverse complement.
ATGCAGGAAATGGAGCTGAGGTTCTGGCCTGAGCTGGTGGTGTTGTATTGTGTTACAGGGCATTTGAAAGGTGAGATGGAAGTTGAGCTGTTGCAGTCTAGAATGCAATCTGGTGTTGTTGTGATTGGTTATGAGGCAGAGCTGGTGGAGTAGGGTACTGGTGGAGCTACTGGTCACAATCACCTGAGTTAGTTCGCAGTGGCAGAATTGAGTGCAGTTTCTGGGCTAGTGGCTGGCGTTGTGTGTGTTGCAATGGACCAAGATTGCAGAGGATCTTGAAGCAGTGGGTCGAGTTTATGGACAATCTGAAATAGGTTGGAGCTGATGCAGAGTTGCAGAATGGCAGGTGCTGTGGTTATGATTGTGACTGAATTGAACTTGCCAGTGAATGTGTTCGCAGGCAGAGATTACAGGGACTCGGGAACTGAGTTGAGGATGAATTGAACCTGGGAATGGCAGAACTGCAGGAATGGAAGGTGGAGCATTTGGAGCTGAGTTGTAAGCTGGAATTTGGGTTCATTGTTTCAGTCTGAGAATGCAGGGAGTGTAATGCTTAGGCCTCAGATGACGCCGATGATGGCAAAATGAGCTATAAGTGCTGCAAGGAACAAATGGCAGTTTTGATGGTTTGCGTGTGGTTTGTTGCTGCCATTGTGAAGAGCACAATGAGTTGAACTTGACCTGAGATTTGGCAACCAAAGCACTGCAGAAATTGTGCGAAAACGGAGCGAGAATGGTGAGCCAGTGAGCTTAGCTCGGGATGTCGGATTGCGGAAGTTAAAGCGTGAATCATAATATTTCACTGAATCATGAAAGGGGTATGAGTCGAACGAAAGAGTTGGCGGCCGGACATATGGGCTACGAGTCACGCTTTTAGGCGCGTTTTCGCAAGAACAAGAAATTGGTTTAGGTGGTATTTTGTGAATGTTGAATTGCAGAGAAGCAGAGTTGAGATTCTGGAAGTGTAAAATGTCTTGTGACAGCTTCAGTAGCCGGAGGCAAGTTCAGGTGGTCGGAGACAAATTTTCCGGCGACGATTCCGGCGCCGGTGGCCGGATTCCGGCGATGACGTCAGCAATTCCGGCGACGCTTTTGGACCCAAAATTCCAGAGACATATTTTTCACTCCTGGGCTTGGTGGACGAATTTGAGACGGGTTTGGAGAAGACTTGACCTACTTTGGGTATCCTTTTGGGAGAGGCATATAAATAGAACTTTTTCTCTAAACCTAGATGATATCTCCATGAGGGAGACTTCTACTTTTGTTCTAGGGTTTCACATGATAGTTTTCTTCTATGCTTTCTATGATGATTTCCAAAAACACAAGTAACTAAGTTTTTATTATTGGTTGAAGATGTAGTTGGATTTTGCAACCAAGTTATGATTTTTATGAATTAGTTTTCTCTCAATATTATCGTTCACTTTCTACGGGTTACAATAATTGCATGATTGATGGATTGCAATATGATTGAATGTTTGTTTAGTCGAGTCTAGAATTGATTGAACTCACATCCATATCTATAGCTATTTTAGGGTTTTCATCAAGCGATAACCTTGAATACGAGTAGCATGATATGATTAGGGTTTGTAGTGATACATCCTCATAGTCATATGTAGAAATTGACCTTTGTTCGAATTGTTTGCGCAATGTATTTCAATTGCATTGATTAGCCTATTTCTGAAACTTAATGCTCCTAGGAATTGAACTTGATTAGCGCAAGGCGTTAGGTTATTCTTTAGGTAGATTTCACATGCGCAGCTCTAATGTGTGTGTTGATGACTTAAGAAATTTACGGAGTATTCTTGCAATAAGGTATTCTATGGCTTTTGATGATAGCGAGATTAAATACGAATTCTATTCATATATTCATAAACTTGTTTACAATTGAAGATGAAACCTTTATCCAATATTTTACATTCTTGATTTGCGTGCTTTGTTTATTTGCTTTTTGTTTATTTTTATTTACACAATCGAAAATCCTCTGTTTTATATAGGAAACCATAACAATTTGACAACCTAGACCTCTCTGTGGGATCGATCCTTTCTTGCCCTTGCTATATTTATATTTTGAGTAGTAAGAAAGTGTAATTTATTTTTGACGCTTACGACCGCGATCAGCAGCTTGATGGCGTCGTCTTGAATTCACGCCTCCAAGAGTTCCACTACTTCATTCATGGGGAACGGGAAACCTGTATCTTCGGTGTCTTGTGCAGGAGTCTTGCCCGCTCCCTTTAGAGAAGAATTCATTTGTGCTGGAGCCGCACGCTTGGGTTGTTGTTCTGTTGTTGAAGCCTTCCTTTTTCCTCCTTCGCCAACCACGCTCACAGAAGGACCAGTGTTGTATTGTTTGTTTGTGAGACGCCTGATTCCTCGACTCTCACGTGGATCTTCGTTTCGAACAACTCTGGTTCTTTCTAGCAATGCCAGGGCAGTTGTGGCCGAACGTTTGGCAGCTTCATGGAGTTCGTAGAACGTCTGAAAGCCCATATTCTCTAGTAAAGAGCGGTATATGGGTATCATCCCGTTGATGCATAGCTCTACCAACTGGCGTTCAGTGATGTTCGGATCATGACAAACAATACAACATGATTGTACCGAAGTCGTTTTGATGCTCGTTGTTTCGCTGAGAAACTCTCCCTAGATATGAAAAGGTGATCTGCTCGGACACGAAGAAATATTTCCTGTAGAAAGCACCGACCATCTCCCCCAATTGGATATGCTGTCAGGTGTGATGTTGTTGTACCAGGTGTACGCCTTTCCCGTAAGTGATTTCGAGAACTCTTTCCGACGGAAAACATGATTGTACTCATGCTCTCCCAAGGATTCCAAAAATCGAGAAACGTGCTCACGAGCGTTACTAGTACCATCGTAGAGGGAGAACTGAGGAGAGGTGTATCCTCTTGGAAGAGGGATTCGTTGCATATCTTGAGGGTACGGCGGTTGATGTTGGTGTGCATCCATCATATTTCCTTTGCCTCGGTTTTGGAGAAGTCGTTCCAGGTCCTCACGTGTGATGAAGTTGGATGGCTGGTCCCTCTCTCTTGGGCGTTCAGGAGCAATAAGAGCTTCTTCACTCATGTGGGTCTGAGTGGAAACGCTTGCTCCGGGTGTATTGAAGGCATCTCTTGCTGGCTCTAAGGGTTGTCGTGAATCTTGTGGCAATCGTTCAGTTAAAGTTTTAAGGAAAGTGAGTACCTCTTTATGAGTTGCGGCCATATCCGTTTGAGTCTTAGCAAGAATTTCCTGCTTCTCCATCAAGTCTGCAATGGTAATAGACATTGGCCCTACTCTTGTGCCTCCAGCTCCTCGTCCTGATGAAGGAGTGAAAGTTGTTGCTCTGGTGACCACTGGAGGCGTTACACTTGAGGATATGCCGGGATTTGCTACGCTGCCTCGGCTCTAGTGATGGGGAGTTATACCCACTGGAATGTCTCCTGCTCCGCTAGCGTTGGTGATAGGAGTAACGGTTCCACGAGATGTATTGACCACTGTAGCTCCACTAACGGGTACATCGACACCGGGAGTGTTATCTCATCGCCTAGCTCCATCGTGATTGATTGCCGATCCGCACTGAGTTCTACCATCTTGAAATGAAATGCTGATTGAATTGATTCTAAGATCTACCCTTTTTTTGAAATTGATGAAATTAAATCGGATTTCAAAGAAATTGACTTTACAACCGAGAGATTAACCTCCCGCTGTGGTCGCCAATTGTTTATGGGTGAAAACTATTCCTGACGGATTTGGTAATTTGGGGTGTGTGGATGAGGAATGAATCTAAACCCTAAACAAATGCACTGCGCGGTGAATGCTTGTGATTAGAGAAATCAATCTGTACAACTCTGGCCTAAACCAAGAAATGGCCGTTCCAGACTTGCTTCGGTCACAAAGTGAAGGAGATGGGGTTGATCTTAGGGAGGGAAGCGAAGAAGGTGTTGAGATTGTCAAGGTGTAGGCTTGTTTATGACTTGTGACAGAAAGGTGAGCAGGCTTACGATTGATGCAAGCAGGCTTTGAGTGTTTGAATACGTTTTGTATTAACACTTGGTTTCTGTCTTGTCTTGACTTGTTCTGTTGTGTTTTGAAAAATAGGGAGGAGAACCTATTTATACAAGTCATTTGAGCCTTATTCACGTCTCTCGTGGGAAGTGGAGGAAGTGGAGTGATGGAGTAGTGGAGTTGTGTGTTGGTGTTACACGACCAGCCTTGCCCACTTCTCCTGTATCTCTAACCGTCCATGACTTCCTGACACGTTCTTGTGATGGCGCGTTGCACTCTGTAAACCGCCAGACCAATACCCCAGTATGTATCCCCCAATTTGTGACATGATTGATGTCTCGAGTGTGTGGATCGTGGGACCCACATAAAGTAGCATGTAATGCTAGACTAAATAACTAAATTATTTAGGAAGTCGATACTTGTGAAATATCGTGTGTATTCTATACAGGTACTGCATCGAGTATATTCAGCATATATGAAACATCGCTGTTTTTTAAGACTTACCGGAGTAAGTCACGAATTTAAGCGTCTTAAAATAGCATCATGTCCAACCATCTTCGAGTGACCGTTTGGAGGCTATACAGGTAAGCCCTGAATTGACCGATCACTCCATGTGGAAGAGTGGTGGACGGTGATTGTGGTGACGCCTCATTGATAGCCTAAATCATGTCTTAGGCTGTCCGCCCAAGCTGGTAAAGTTGGACGGACGAGATGACTTGCAACCCTCATCTGCGACCGTCGGATTGGGGTTTAAGAGGTACGCAAGTTCCTTATTTCAGCTTGGTCGAATCCAAGCATGGGAAGTGTTTTATAGAGGACCGATCATGTATGTGTGTAGACGACATGCTGGTGTCCATGTTTATACTTCACTATCCCACGAAGGTGCGATCTAGGCCACTCAAGTTTACCGGTAAAGAAGAGTGGCTGAGATTGATTTCCGACAGGAATCCTGTGCCGCAAAGGCCGCGCATCATGCCCACTTCGGGCACGCGTTTCAAGACGACCAAGCATGGTCGGTCCCGGCCGATTGATTCGACGTGTGGATGGTAGGCTGGCGTTCACGCCTGTACTTCATTGCCTCATAGAAACGTGATCTAAGCCACTCAATTTGTCCGCAGAAGTTGAGTGGTCGAGATCGCCTTACAATTAGGAGGTGCGACCACGCCCGGTTTGGGCGTGCGAATCGAGGTGTACAACCAAGTTTGGTCTTGGCCGATCGGGTGTGGAGATAGGTGGGCCCGCAGTGATCATGTTGATACTTGGTTACCGACCTGCTTGGTTTTAGTCTATTCCCGGACCCTTCATCCGAAAGCAGGAGAAAAGGGACGCCGTGGATCGCGACACAAACCCTAATCGTGTTTCTTTCGGCCGTGTGTCATACCCAGTTTGGGACGTACAAATCAAGACGACCAACCATAGTTGGTCCTGACCGATCAGTCAGGTATGTAGGCGGGCCCACGGTGTTTGTGTTGACATGCTCTGGGCCCTTTGAATCTACATCTACACCCTCCATCTATGCCTGCGAAGATGGATGGTTGAGACTGATTTGCGACGCATGTAATGTGTCGTAACCCTAGTTTAGGGTTTCACGTCCATGTTGTTTTGGCTGGACAAACTGGTAAGCGTTGCTTCCCTCTTGGGGAGGCCGACCATGCGGGGCCCGCATTGGGTCGGTGGTGAATACTCCAATACCTGCTTGAGGGTTATGGATTCGATCTGAGCCATCTAATCATGCTGGTGAAGTTGGATGGTCATGATTGTTTCTGAGACTGATATGGACAGTCCAGATTCAAAATATGCTCAATCGGGCTAGTATAACACACCGAGAGTTGTAGCCTGTTGTTGATGGTGGATTTTCATTTAAGGTTAAAATTGTAAAAACCAAAAAATTATGCGCTAACATCTTGTAAAAGATAAAGCCATTGATAAGTGTTGAATACTTCTTCACTTTACTAATTCACCTAGAATGGAGCATGTGGCAACAATCCCATTCTGTGAATTAAATACATGAAATTCATCCAGGTTGGAGCATGTAGCAACAATCCCATATACCCTGTGAATTTATAGCATTATTAATTAATGCGTGAGCAACCTTGTATTTCCTGTACTCATTATCAGTGCGGCATGACGACTGAGTGTTTCTCTCCACAGAGCAACACGAACCTCCAAGTATTATAATGAAAGCATGTACGAGATACCCGTACAGGCTGCAACTCTCGGTGTGTTATACTATCCCGATTGAGAACTCTCGGTGTGTTATACTAGCCCGATTGAGCATCCGGACTATCCGTATCGATCCGGGATATGATCTCGTTCATCCAACCTCACCAAAGATGATTGGATGGCCCAGATCAATTCCATAACCCCAAGCGGGTATGGAATATTCATCTGCCGAACCAACGCGGACCCCGCATGGTCGGCCTCCCCAAAATATTGGCATAGCTTGCCAAAACGTCCAAACCAGAGCGGATGGATGGAAAACCCTAAATTAGGGTTTGCGGCACATTACATGTGTCGCAAAATGAGTCTCAACCATCCATCTTCGCGGTATAGATGGAGGGTGTATATATAGATTCAAAGGGCCCGAGCATGTCAACACAATCACCTGGGCCCGCCTACATACTCCGACCAATCGGTCAGGACCAACCATGGTTGGTCATCCCACCGTGCGCCCGAACAGAGTATGGTTACACGGCCGTGAAAGCCAAAATTAGGGTTTCGAGCATCACGAGCGTCCATATTCTCCGGCACGAATGGAGGGTCCCAGTTAGATTAGCAGTCCGGTCATGCCAAAGATGACCACCGTGGGCCCGTCTCTCCCCTCACTGATCGGCCAAGGCATATCATGCCTGGCTATCCCAAAACGCGCGTCCAAACTAGCATGGTCACACTTCCCAAACTGCAAACTGATCTCGACCACTCAACTTCACCGGACGATTTGAGTGGCTTAGATCACGTTTTCATGGGACAGTCAGGTATAGGCGTGAACACCAGCCTACCACCTACACTCCCGACCGATCGGCCAAGACCGACCAAGAATTGGTCGTCTTGGACGCTGCGCCGGCGTGATGTGCGGCTCTTGCGGCACTAGTTTTCTGTCACAAATTGATCTCGACCACTCAACTTCACCGGACGAATTGAGTGTCCCAGATCATACTTTCGTGAAGTAATGGGGTATGGGCGCCTACACCGTCATGCCATCTACACGCATGTACGATCGGCCTGGCCAAAATCGTCTCCCAAGATTGGATTTGACCAAGTCAAGAATGATGCTGCGCACCTCTTCAAAACCCTAATTCCATCAACGGTTGCGAGATGAGTGTCTCAAAGATCATCTCGTCCGTCCAACTTCACCGGCTTGGTTATACAACCCTGGTCGAGTTAATTGGTCGGTGAGGCGTCATGGTAATCACCACCCATCACTCTACCACACCATGATGCAGACTGCATGGAATACACATGATACTTCACAAGTATCGACTTCCTAAATAACTTAGTTATTTAATCTAGCATTACATGCAACTTTCTGTGGGTCCCACGATCCACACACTCGAGACATCAATCATGTCACAAACTGGGGGATACATACTAGGGTATTGGTCTGGCGGTTTACAGCGTGCAGCGTGCAACGCGCCATCACAAGAACGTGCCAGGAAGTCATGGGCGGTTAGAGATGACAGGAGAAGTGGGCAAGACTGGTCGTGTAACACCAACACACCTCCATGACTCCATCACTCCACTTCCTCCACTTCCCACGAGAGACGTGAATAAGGCTCAAATGACTTGTATAAATAGGTTCTCCTCCCTATTTTCCACACAAAAAAAACAAGGAAACAAGTCCAGACAACAGGGGCAAATGTTGATACAATCGTATCCAAACACCGGAACTGATAGCTTACACCCTGCAAGCTAGTTCAGCTTTCTGATACAAGTCATTCATAGCCAACACCTTCACATTTTCAACACATTCTTCGCTTCCCTCCCTAAGATCAACCCCATCTCCTTCACTTTGTGACCGAAACAAGTCTGGAACGGCCATTTCTTGGTTTAGGCCGGACTTGCACAGATTGATCTCTCGAATCTATAAGCACTCACCGCGCAGTGCATTTGTTTAAGGTTTAGACTCATTTCTCATCCACACACCCCAAATTACCAAAACCGGCAGAAATAGTTTTCACCCATAAACACCTGTATGGGTATTTCGTACATGCTTCATTATTAATGCTTGGAGATTCGTGTTGCTCTGCTGAGAACAACACTCAGTCGTCATGACGCACCGGCAATGAGTACAAGAAATACAAGGATGGTTATGCATTAATTAATAATGTTGTAAATTCACAGGGTATATGGGATCGTTGCTACATGCTCCAACCTGGATGAATTTCGTGTATTTAATTCACAGAATGCTGGGATTGTTGTCACATGTTCCATTCTAGGTGAATTAGTAAAGTGAAGAAGTATTCATCACTTATTAATGGCTTTATCTTTTGCAAGATGTTAGCGCATAATTTTCCGGCTTTTACAATTTTAACCTTAAATGAAAATCCACCATCAACAGTTAGTCAATCAAATCAATCAAAAACACAAGATAAACCGCAATTATCTAGTTTCCCACCAACGGTACTAATAGAGATTCTCAATCCCAAAGAAGACTTTAAACTGAGCGGCCGTAAGAGATTTCTCCTAATTAGGTTACTCTTCTCTCCGAATAGGCGGCTTCACCAGTAACAATACAACCGAGGAAGTTTGTTGTCACGAAGGATTAGTTTGCTAGAAATGCAAACTTCAAGTATTTATAGACAAGGAAGTTTGGACACCAAGAAATTTCCAAAACCAAAAATATTCTCAAGATGTGCAATAAATTCCAAATTCGGTTTCCATAAATCCTGGAAATGCCCTGTCCAAAATATTGACCGAAAATCTCTTTGGAAAATCTTCAACTAGTAAATGCACATTACTAATTCTCATTTTTCTAAAACAAAATTAAAAACCTTAAATAAAAGATTCTTAACTTATTTATGTTTCGATGCTGGGATTTTCTTCCTTTAGCTATTAAGGAATAACTTTGAACAATTAAAGATAAGCATTACTCCACATGTTCAAAGTATGTCGACATCCTTACTCTGTAAGTCCTCTTTCATACTTATAATCTTGAAACCGATTTTCCACACTTCCAAACAAGTTTAGAATTGGTTCATCTAACTTTCAAGAACTATGTGATTGATCAAGAACACTCAATCACCAATCATGGGTTTAACGGTTCTACCAAAACAAGTTTCGGTTCTACCTCCATGTGAGTACTGTGCATAGTTATATTAGCTTTCCAAAATTGGGTTGACTAGGTACTAGGATCGGTTCCCCACATATATATGGTATCTAACTTGAATGTGTTGCACATGTCCATAGGATCGGTTCCCCTTTGCCTAAAAACGTGTTGCACATGTCCATAGGATCGGTTCCCCTTTCTGCTAAAACATGTTGCACCTCATACAGGGATCGATTCCCCTTTGTGATGAGTTGCACCCCTTACTAGGATCGGTTCCCATTTACCCAGAGTCAGTCTTACACAAAATCACAAACTCGATCATACCATCTCAGGTGATTACTTAAGATCGGTTTCACTAATAAAAGTCATACCAATACAAAAGTCAGGCCTTTGTGAATAGTTTTACCAAGAACACAAACAAGTCATGAGCGGTTATACTAATCACACATATTGGTTGTTCACAAGATATGCAATGAATAAAAATACCAATAACTCCTAGCGATTTCCTTTTCGATTCACAAAACAAGTTTATGAATTTACTTCCTTAAAACACATGTAAAACATTGTTTCCTAGAATGAAATCCTCACCTCATACCCATACATAATCACAATAGCATTTAAACGATTATGTCGATGTCTTATCTACAAAGTTTAATGGTTAAGCAATAAACCTCGTATTGTATTCCTTAATACTATGTCTAACTAGAGTGGTCACGCTTCGCAGTTTTGTTTTCAATATGCACGACTTGAAAGATACGTTAGGGACTAACCTCAAGTGGAAGGATGATGTTGTCGTTGTAGCTTCTTACTTCTTCACTTCTTCAAGTCTTCGCAATACTTGTAATGTCTCATATCCTAATACTTTCAAGCTAACCTATACGAAGTTGACTCTAGTACATAATCAAGCGACTCTTTAAATGAGTTTTGATTCACTAAAATATGACAACCAAACTTGACATACCAACGCTTGGTGGGTTCAACCGAGCTATGCTCTAACAGTTACCAAGGTAACTTAGATTGCAAACTCTGATTTGAAAACTATATAAAAGAGAACTCTAGCAAATGGGAAACCTAATCCCCACACCTCCTGTGTGATACTAGTTGCATAATCTATAGTCGATTCTCCTTTAACTTTAGGTTTTTCACGAAACCTCGTAGGTTAACGACTTGAAGACTTCATTGGGATTGTGAAGATAGACCCAACTATTTTCTCTGTAGTTGCGTGATCTGATCTTTTATCTTCTATCGTGTTTGGGTACGATCTTCTTTAAGATTGGCTCGAGATTTATTCTCCGATAAGCAAGATAAAAAGTAATCACAAACATCTTTGTCACATTGTTTGTGATTCCACAACATCTTGTTTCGCTACCATACGATTAAGATTGTTGTGAGGTGATTGATAATACTAGGCTGTTCTTCGGGAATATAAGTCTGGTTTATCAATTGGTTTCTGTTCACCTTGATTTATCAAAAGACGGAACAAAACTCGTAGGTATTTCTGTGGGAGAAAGATTTATCTATTCCTATAGACTTTTCTGTGTGAGACATATTTGTTTATCAAGTCTTCGACTTTGGGTCATAGCAACTCTTGGTTGTGAGTGAGATCAGCTAAGGGAATCAAGTGCGTAGTATTCTGTTGGGATCAGAGACGTAAGGAGCGCAACTGTACCTTGAATCAGTGTGAGATTGATTAGGGTTCAACTACAGTCCAGTCCGAAGTTCATTAGTAGTAGGCTAGTATCTGTACGTAGCGGCTTAATACAGTGTGGTGTTCAAATCTGGACTAGGTCCCGGGGTTTTTCTGCATTTGCAGTTTTCCTCATTAAAAAAATTCTGGTGTCTGTGTTATTTCTTTTCCATATTATATTTTTTTATATAATTGAAATATCACAGGTTGTGCGTTGAATTGATCAATTGGTAAATCCAACCTTTGGTTGTTGATTGAAATTGATTGATCCTTGAACATTGGTCTTTGGTACCGTTCAAGTTATTTCTATTATATCCAATCGGGCTCGCAAATTCCTATTTGCTAATTGCAGATTGAATTGAGAGATATAGATACAAAACTATTGGATATAGTTTTCTCTAGATTGAGTCTAACTGTCTAGTTAATTCTCTTGAAAGTATATTGGAGTTTGTCTATTCAGATTTCCAAACGAATTATTGGGTGTGGTTGTTAGACCCCCGCTTTTTCCGTAACAACTCTCTTGATTCTTTCCAGATAAAGATATCTCAAGTCATATGCAAAGGCTCTTCCGTTTAAACTAATAAAATCCTTTGCCTAGTTAGATCAATCCAATCTCTATTATCTAAGTAATAAGATTCGGATTTGTAACAATCAAAATAGATCTCAAGAGAACTATTAGGTGTTACCGATCTCACGCAACTAATCAATCGAATAAATCCGATTCTAGTTGGATCCCAGCCGATCAAGGTTTGTGCTACACAAAGTCTAGTTTCTTCTTTGTAAATCCTTTTTCATATTTACAATCTTGGAAATGATTATATCATACTTCCAAACAAGTTTAGAATTGGTTCATCTGTATTCCAAGACAGCTATGTGATTGATCAAATATCAAATCACATTCATGGGTTCACTCGGTTCTACCAATCACTAGGATCGGTTATACCTTAATATGGAACACTTTTGATCGGTCACACAACTTACCTGGACCGGTTACATCAGTTACTAGGATCGGTTACGTCAATTACTAGGATCGGTTACCATAAACTCATGGTATTACTTGTGATCGGTCAAACCAGTCATTAAGATCGGTTACACCAATTACCAGGATCGGTTACACCAATTACTAGGACTGGTTACACCAATTACAAGGATTGATTACACAACTATTTTGTGATCGGTCACACCAATTACTAGGATCGGTCACACCAATTACAAATATCGATCATACCATCTCAGGTGATTACTTAGGATCGGTTACACTAATTAATCAAAACTAGTTATTCCAAATCATAAGTCAGGCATTGTGATTAGTTATACCAAGATACATAACAAGTTATGATCGGTTCTACCATCTCACACATATTGGTAATCCAAAGATATGCAATGAATAACAATACCAATAAGCCTAGTGATTTCCCTTTCGATTCATAAAACAAGTTCATGAATGTACTTCATTTAAAAAAATGTAAACATTGTTTCCTAGGATGAAATCTTCACCTTTACCCATACACATAATTACAATAGCATTCATAAGATTATGTCGATGTCATATCTCCGAAGTTCAAAAGATAAGCGTACTTCGTAGTCTAATTCCTTAATACTATGATCATATGATCATGTCTCACTACTAGAGTAAAATATTCATTCACAGCTTCGCAGTTATGTTTTCAATATAGCACGACTTGAAAGATACATTAGGAATGAAACAGTTCAAGTCAATATTACTAACATCAAGAGGAAGGATGATGTCGTCGTTATAGCTCGTTACTTCTTCACGTTCTTCAGGTCTTCGAGTAATACTTGTATGTCTCATATTCCTAGACTTTCTAGTCTAACCTATACGAAGTAGTCTCTAGTTCATAATCAAGCGACTCTTAGATGAGTTTTGATTCACTAAAATATGACAACCAAACTTGACATACCAACGCTTGGTGGTTTTAACCGAGCTATGCTCTAACATACTCTTCGGGATTATAAGACCGGATTATTAGTTGAGTTTCCTTTTCACCTTGATTTATCTAAAGACGAAAACAACAACCAGAATAGACTTATCTGTGAAAGACAGATTTGTTTATAAGTCTTCTACTTAGGGTCCTAGCAGCTCTTAGTTGTGGGTGAGATCATCAGCTAAGGGAATCACGTGTGCAGAGTCCTGCTGGGATTCAAGAGGCGTAAGGAACGCGACTGTACCTTAATCGGTATGAGACATTGTTAGGGATCAAATACATTCCAGTCCGAAGTTAACTTGTAGTAGGATATAGTCTGTAGCGTCTTAATACAATGTGGTGTTCAAATCTGGACTAGGTCCCGGGGTTTTTATGCATTTACGGTTTCCTCATTAACAAAATTTCTGGTGTCTGTGTTATTTCTTTTCTGCATTATATTTGTTTATATAATTGAAATATCACAAGTTGTGCGTAGTTCAATCACAGTTGATAAATCCTACCTTGTTTGTTGGATAGAACTTGATTGACACTCGAACATTGGTCTTTGGTACCATCCGAGTTATTCTCATATCAATTAGTCTCATGGATTTCTATCTAGTTGATTTACTTATTGTATTGAGAAAGAGATAAAGATATTTGATATCTTTCTTGATTGAGTCTCACTTTTAAGTTGGTGCTCTCGGAATTATATTGGAGTTTAGTCCATACAGATTGCCGAACGAAATATTGGGTGTGTTAGAGCACTGCTCGGTCGATATCGCAAGCGTTGTTATCTCAAGCTTGTTTGTCAAGTTTAGTTGATCAAAACTATAGTCTTGATTTATAGTCTACTTATAGATATGTCTCGAATTAGGATAGAATGTATAGTTGAGCTTTAGACTTCATGGCGTTCATCGATTGAAGACGAAGATCTACTGAGGAGACCTTGGAGGAACTTCATCAACAAAAGGTATGTGGAGACCAAAACTTATCTATCACTCATAAGTCTATTCTATTCTATCTACTAATGAGACTAAGTCGTATAACTATATAGACTTTTACATTATACACATTTGAAGATGTTGGAAACTTGTTGAAGATGGAGGAGATTAATAAAGCATCTGGCAGCAAAGGTTGTTATGCTCATTGGTTAATACACTGGTGGCCAAGAGATACTCCTCTGGAGTGGCCTGTTGACGGTACGTTATCTATTGCTGCTTTCTTGTGTTTATGGTTGTCCAGAGACATATTTGAAGATGTTGGAAACTTGTTGAAGTCATTCATAATTCCTTTTGCGATTAAGATGGCTTAGGGCGAGCAACTCCCAATAGGTAGTTTGTTCCTGGGTTCTTTGTATTCTAACTTGGACTCCTTGATCATGGACTCTAGTGTCTCGAACGGTTTTATAAAGATTGAATGTTACGCCAATACAATGTTTCTTCAAGCTTTGATGTGGGAGCACTTCAATAATTATGCACCTATTCCATGTACCATTTTACAAGGATTGAATACTGATGCTCGTCATGTTTTATATGAGAAAGTTAATGCCAGGATCATGCGTTGGTCTACAAAGCAACCTCGACTGAAGAGTCGCTTTGTTGATACTCTGGATTGTGAATCTGAATTCAACTTCCGCCCATGGGTATCAGTTCCCATTTATATCTCTCAGTTGAAAACTTTTAATGATGAAGAGAGCATGACTTTGAAATCTGGCGCTGACTTGGATGACGGTGAGAGAGCTTTTATGCTAAGTTGTGCTCCCGGTTATCTAATATCCATAATGCATGGTGAATTCTCAGTGGAAGAATACAATATTGATAGGGCGGCTCGGAAAATGGGTATGGATCAGTGTGTTCCAACTTTCCGAAGAAGAAAACCTTCAGTTGATCAGCTTATGACCCGTCTGGACCGTACATATGTGGAAGGAAGCAAATTCTGGTTCCCCAGCTCTGAAAGGGTTTCATATGTAACTCCGGGTTACATAGACTTTTGGGATGAACAACTCAAGCGCTTATCTGATTTCGTAAGAGTTAATCAACCCTTGGTGAAGGAGCCCCCTTATCCTGAGATGATTGCTACTCGACCAAGATTGAAGCATTTCCCTGGTAGTGACAAACGGAAAACATCTCCAGGATGTTCGCAAGTAAGTATTTTACAAAGTCTTCATAAGATTATGATGATTGTATTTTGATTATTGCATCAAAATTTTCTTTTCCACAGGGCGGTCGTAATGTAAGACCACGAATTGATGTAAACCTCTCAGAAGCTGAAGTGACTGTTCATGGCGGAGAAGGCAGGAACAAGAATTATAAGCTGTTGCCTAATACCATAAAGTCCCCAGTTATTTCTTTGGTGAGTTGTCAACACTTTTTCGCTGTAACTTCTTCCATCCGTATTGCTAGGATCATGAAACCAATATTTGTTATTTGATTACAGAACTTTGCTCCGTCTAGTATTGATGGTCTTCAATTCTCTGCTGTTGGGCAGACAATCTCTGATTTGAGCGTTGAAGAAGAAAATATTGTGAGTACTCTCTTTCATAGACAATCATAAATGCCTCACGTGAAAATGCTAATTATTTGAGAATGTGTCCAGGAGGATGTTGCCATGGAAGTAGAGAGTGCTGATACTCGGTCATCTCCCGAGAATAGAGGCGAAGGAAGTTCCAAATATTCGGAACCGAATGAAAATGATGAACCTCTTGATGTTGACACGGGCAATCCCAACTCTTTGAACTCTTAGAAGACCCCCCAAGTAAGCACATATCTTGTAACCTCTTCATAGAAGTATGAAATTGCTGATTTTTGAGTGAATGAATGAGAATCCATGTGAGTGTACAAGTAATTTTGGCGAAATACGTCGTCAGAAAATTTCAGATTTCAGCTTTTAGCAAAAACACCGTAAAACCTTCATATGAAGTCGGATTTCCATGATTCGCATATGTATCTTCAAGCCCAGAGAATTTCCAAGCTTTATCGTAGAAGCTTTTTGAGTTTTGAGCACGTTTAGGACCTGAAAAAGGCGAAAAAGTAAACTTCCAGGAGACTTCCAGAATTTTTTCAGATTGCATGTTGCCCGATGTTTCGACCACATCTTTTTGCTCGTTCATCAGATTGTCATGAAATTTTGACATGTGGTAGAGGACATCAATACGAAGAGAATGGTATATGACCCATCCTCAGATTCCTTGTAGGTTGCTCCCAGTTCGTCTTTTACTACAGAGTAGAGTACAGTTTTTCAGACGAGTTCACCGTAAAACGTATTTTCGTTATTTGCTGACCTCTAACATGTAGAATAAAGAACCTTCATGATGCTAGACCACTTATATGCTGTATTTTACGATTTCTTTTGGTTTCATGCTTGGATGATCCTAATCTCATGTAATCTTCGTATTAGGTACAAAATACTGAAGTTGAGAATGAAGGAATCAATAATGATGAAACGAGCAACCCTGGGGTTATTGATAAAGAAGCAACTATCTCTGCACTTCAAGGCCATGAGAATGTTGTTGCCGAATCAATTAAGGGGATCGAGACCTCGATTGTTGTTGCTTCAGTGATGAAAGAAACTGAGCCGCAAGTAAAAGAGGCTGAAGAAACTGTTGTTGTAGAGATTTCTCCAGTGATTGAAAACCGTATAGTGGTGCATGAATACCCAAGTGAAGGAGTTGATTTTGATCCTCCGTTTGATGCATCACTCCCATACCACGAACTAGTTGGTGTATTCGGCGTTCCCATTGGGTATGCCAACTTGTATGAGAAAATATGGAAGAAATTTGGTCACATCGTCGTTACTTGAGACCCAAAGCGTGATTATTCCTTAACCATGCATGTAAGTGTTATCTTGCATGTTGTAAGCGATATATGCACTAGAGCTAGAAATATTGTGACTCCAGATGTACTCTTTGATTGGGAGTTCAACTTGGAGAATTCTGAGAGACTTGGCTTCAATGTGAAGTGGCTTCGTAAGAGGATGAATGTTATTAAGGACTCATGTGAGAATAACATACCTTTTCCCAATGATGCTGTGATGGAAAAGAAAGACAAGATTGCCAGGCTGACTGAAGAGTTGAACATGGAGAAAGCGGTCTTACAAGTCTTGAAGGATGCAGAGGAACAAAAATCTTTCTTTGCTGATTTTCTATGATTTCCTTTCATAATCTCTTGAACTTCTGAACTTTTTATGAGATGCTAGGTTTTATTTTTGGTTTTGATTGGTTTTGGATCGGTAGATGATTGAGGATTTTCTTTGGGTTTGATAGATATTTTCTTTAAGTAAACTGAATTTTGATAAATTGCTGGATTTAAATTACTGAATGAAAGTATTGCAAACATTTTGGAGGACTTGAAATACAATGAAAGAAAACTCTAAATGCCAAATATTTTAGGTGTTCGTGCCATGAACATCCAATACCTCGAATATCCAAAAACTTAGACATCAAAGGCCTTGAGCCAATTCTCATGTATCACGGCCACACTTTCCTTGTTATCCATGTTGATCAGCTTGTAGTATCCACCAGCAACAGACTTAGAGACCATGTAGGGTCCTTCCCAGTTGGAATTCTTTGCAGAATGGGAGTTACGCTTAGTTGCTTTGAGAACCAAATCTCCTTGCTGGAATTTGTTAGACTTGATCATTCGTTCCCTGAATATTTTCTGCTGGTTTGGAATTCTTCGTGCAGTGGAGTTCCAAGGCTGTGGTATGTATGGACACTCATGCAGAGGAGAGTATTTGAGGTATTGTTTATCATGCTTGGCTATGTCTTCAGCAATAAACTTTTTGATGATATGCTCGGTTTGAAAAAGCTCTGAACTTAACCATTTGGTGAAATATTGCTGGGGCGAGGTTATCCATTCATAGCATTTTGCAATTGCTAAGTTGTTGGTGGAGTAAATTCCTCGGACCAAATAAGCATATTTGAAAACTGATGATATAGACATATGAGGAGGAATAAGTCTTGCTTGAGTGCGAAACCTTCTGATGAAAGCATTTGCATCTTTTTCAGGTTTTTGTGTTAGCTCTGCTAGGGCTCTGACCTCCTTTAAATACTCGAATGGTGAAGTATCTTCTTTTTTTTCTTCCGAATAAGAGGTTTCTTCAATAGAGAGATGTGCAACTGAAGGTGTTGGTGTTACCTTTCCAGTATGAATCCATGTTCGTCCAAGGATCATATCATATCCTGGATCTTCTCGAATTATAAAAATTTGTGTTTTTGTCCAGGCTGAGTTTATGTTCACCTTGAGGGTGATGTGGCCATAAGCATCTCTGGGTGTTCCTTCATGATCTGTGATTGTTACTGGAGCATGAATGGCTTCTTGTCGTGTGATACCAGCAGCTCTGAGAGTTTTCAGAGGGATAATATTAACAGCGGTGCCGTCATCAATCAATGCTCGTTTGAACTCGTTTCCCTTGAGATTGACTGTGGTGAGGAGTCCCCAGTTGTGCATTTCTTCATCTATTGTTGAGGGCGACTCAGGGAATGCTTCTTGAATCAACAAACGCTTTCCTGACACGATGTGGTTCAGTGCAGCGAACATGTCTCCCCTCTGGGCTTTTGATAATTATAGCAATTCACAGATATGTTCAATTAAGGATTGAACTGCTTCTTTGACAGGTGGTTCAGAAGGAGTGAAGGTTCTGACAGGGAGAGGATCTCTGTGTACTCCTTCAGTCCCTAGGTTGAGTTCTCCTGATTCGATCTTTTCTTTGAATATGCGCTTCAAAGTTCTACAATCACTTGTGGGATGGTTGACAAACCTATGAAAGCGACAGTAACGAGGATTTTCCATGGCTTCTTCAGTTGGTTCTTTCTTGACATATGGAAGCTTGATCGCGCCGTCTTGAACCCAGGCGTCTAGAAGTTCAATAACTTCCTCAATGGAACAGGGGAAGTCAGGTACCTCTGGATCAACTTCTGTGTATTGAGCAGGAACTTGCACATTATCCTTCCTTTGCGCCTTTGAAGGGGTTGAGGAAGTATGTTTGCGCTGTGGCTCGGCTTTTTGTTTACTCCCTTCTGCAACAGCATTTGTGGAAGGTTGGAGGTTATATTGTTTGTTGATTAAACGTCTGCTACCTCTGGTCTCCCGTGGCTTTTCAGCTTTTGTGGTCTTAGCTCTCTCCAATAAAGCAGGTACAGTAGTTGCTGATCTCTTGGCTGCTTCATGGAGTTCTGAGAAAGTCTGGAACCTGAGATTTTCCAATAAAGCTCTATAGACTGGGATCATTCCGCTGATGCACAAGTCCACGAGTTATTGCTCTGTGACATTCGGATCATGGCAATTAAAGGCCTGAACCCTGAACCTTTTCACATAATCGTTAAGATGTTCGTTGCTCCTTTGAAACATCCTTCCGAGATCAGAGAGGTTGATTTGCTCTGAAACGAAGAAGTATTTCCTGTAGAAAGCATTAACCATTTCTCCCCAACTTTTGATACTTCCTGGTGCGATGTTGTTGTACCAGGTATATATGCTCTACCCTTCAGAGACTTTGAAAATTCCTTCAGACAGACAGTATGGTTGTGATCATGTTCACCCAGTGCTTCCAGAAACCGAGAAACATGTTCTCGAGCGTTGCCTGTCCTATCATAAAGTGTGAAGGTTGGAGAGGTGTAACCTTTTGGAAGAGGAATTCTTTGCGTAGTAGCAGGGTATGGAGGTTGGTGACGATACTCAGAAGGCATTTTATCTTTTCCACGATCTTCCAAGAGGCGCTCCAGGTCCTCACGAGTGATGAAACTGGATGGTTCTTTCACTGGTGGATCATCTGTAGCCTTGGGAACTTCCTCATCATCTACTACATGGATTGGAGTGACTTCTGGATCAGCGTCTGAAGACTTTTCTTTAGCTTTTCCTTTATCTTGAGTTTTCTCTAACATCTTGTCTGTAAGAGTCTTGAGATAGTTGAATAGATCTTTCTGAGTAGCAGCCATGTCAGTCTGATTTTTGGCAAGAGTTTCTTGTACCTTTATGAGATCACCTTTGGTAGGTGGATTTTCTCTGACTTCTTCGGGAGACCGACCGAAGAGTGGTTATTGATGGCGTCCGCGCTGCCGCTTGCAGGGATGATCACTGGAGCACCAGTTCTTGGAGGGAGTAGTAGTGGAAGGTTGCACCAGGGGAGTGGTAGTGGCAGGTTGTACCGGAGGAGTGGTGTTAGTAGTACCACTAGAGCTTGCAATATTAGAACCGGGTATTGAATCCGGGTTGGTAACTGAACCGGACCTAAGACCGACCATCTTTGTGATAAGTGAATTTGCAACCGAGATAATGATCTCCCACTGTGGTCGCCAATCTGTAGATGGGGAAAAAACGATTCGCTGGTTTTTAAGGAATTGAGGAGATGATCGCGTGGAGGAGACTCCTTGAACCGAGCAAAATGCTTAACCTCACATAGATGCACTGAAAGAAGGGAGTGCTTTGAATTCGAGAGATCAATCTGTAGTACTCCAGCCTAAACCAAGACAATGGCCGTTCCAGAGTAAATTCGGTCACAAGAGAGGATGGGTCGGTCT
The DNA here is from genome assembly GCA_023531295.1 of Papaver armeniacum. Lineage (NCBI taxonomy): Eukaryota > Viridiplantae > Streptophyta > Magnoliopsida > Ranunculales > Papaveraceae > Papaver > Papaver armeniacum. Next base: position 92,569 of record JAJJWW010002171.1, on the reverse strand, counting down.
GTAGGAGGGAAGCTGAGAAATGTGTGAGATCAATGGTGATCGAAGATTGTGGGTGTGTTGTGTATTCTGAAAATAAGATAAATTCTGAATGATTGAATTTGCTCTATTGAGAGTTGGATTGTTAATCTCGTGTTGTCGGTTTGACCTGAGATTGTCCTTGTTTCAATCATGATTCAGAGATTTATTTATATTGCTGGAATTGAAAACACCATGATCTCATGAAGTGTGACAGTTGATGGAATAAAAGAATGGGGAAGTGGAAATCGTGTTAAAACCAGTTGCTAAACGTGCGGAGACTTGGTTGATTTTCCATCCACTATTTTGTTAACTCCTTCAACTGATTGCACGACTTGCTCACATTCTCATCGTGTGTATGAACACACGTGCCGTAGACCGCCAGACCAAAACCCTAGTTAATATCCCCCATGTAACACGATTGACGTCTCGTGTGATTGTGGAGTCTCAAAGGCGAGACGTGTATTTAGTTAGTCGATTCTTGACTTCATGACTTCATGGGACGATGAGTCCTTGTTTTGTTGAGTCGAACGTGATTTGGAAATGTTCTGAGACTCATGAATTGAACATGTTTGTTGAGACAGAGATATAATATGTGAATAATCTATCATGAGCAAATATTGCTCGTTCGATGAATTGTTGAATATTGATAGTTGAACCAATATTCTTTGATTTGAGCAAGTATTGCTCATCTGAGCAAATATTTCTCGTTTGATGAATTATGGTAGCATGACCAAATAAAATATTAAATCAGAATACTGGAAATTGAACCGAGTATGATAAATAAAATGTTGATCACGGGATCAACGTAAAATTATTAGCGTTTGAATCTGGAATCATTAACCTTGGACTCAAAACCCTAATTTGATCAATTGATGATTTATTGATGGTTTATTGAGAATTAACCACAGAAAAGGAAGGACCGGCTACATGGGATTATGGGTCGACCTTGTATTGCCCAGATGCTCACGTGAGCAAATATCAAGATCTCCTGAAGACCAGTTAATTTGTTGATGAAAGGATGATTAAATGCTGGTTTAATCATTTATTAAAATAATGATGAACCTTAGGTGATAAAACCCAATTAATTATGAAGAGATGATGGACCGACCAAGGGGTCATGAAACCGCCCTGGTGTTCACGGGATCAAATGATGATCGTTCCATGAAGTTCCAAGTTGTTTGGAAGAGTTTTGGACCTAATACGTGCAATTGTGCAAATTAGGTCAAATCATGAGAATACGTGGGACCAGCTTCTTGCAAGCCAAAGAGCCAACCTTGGTCAGTCAAGGTAACATGCTCACGTCACCAAAGTGTCCGTATCTCAATTCTGAGAATTTTGATATTTTCTGGTGTGCGTTTGAGCAACATTTTGAGAAAATATGAAGAAATCAGGGTTTTTGCTGAAACCGTCAAAACCTTCATGAGATGAAGGAAAATAATAGAAAATGGGGGAATCATGGCATGGCCGACCGACCAAGGAGCCCGGTCCCACGGTGTTTTCCCTAATTTTTTATAATATATTCATGATTTTAGGGAAATATGATAAAACCAAAGAGTTTGTTGAAACCAAGGAGTTTTGTTGAAATCAAAGAGTTTCCATGAGATGAAGAAATAAAAATATTAATAATAATAAAATAAGGGCGTGTGGGACCGGCTTGAGCATGGTTGGCGGCTAGGGTCCTATTCCCGTGAGTTTTCCCTTATTTTATGTATTATTTCATGATTTGAAGGGATTTTCATAATTTTGAAAGAATTTTCATAATTTGAAGGAAATATCATGAAATCAAGGGATTTCATAAAATCAAGGAAATATAAAAACAATGATAATAAAATAAGGGGTTTGTGGGACCGGCTAGGGCATGACCGGCCAGCTTGGGCCCAGTCCCACAAGTTTCCTTAATTTTATGTATATTTGTGTATTTTCCCATAATTTGAAGGAAACATCATGAAATCAAGGAATTTCATGGGATTAAGGAAACATGAAAAATATAATAATAATAAAATAGGACGTGTGGGGCCAGTTAGGGCATGACCGGCCGGCTATGTCCCGGTCCCACGGGTTTTCCTAATTTTATATTATTTTTCATGGGATCAAGGAAATATCATGAGATTAAGGAGTTTTCATGAAATTAGGGAAATAATAATAAAATAATGAGGAACCATGAGGTGTGGGGCCGGTCGAGATCAAGGCATGGCCGGTTGGCCAATAATCACGGCCCCATAATATTTTCCCTAATTTTATATTATTTCCTCAGTGTGAAGGAAACACCATGAAACTGAGGAGTTTCCTCAAAACGAAGGATATTTGTTCAAATGAAAGGATTTTCATGAGATCAAGGAAAATAATAAAATATGATAAAATATAGAATTTGGGCGTGGGACTGGTCATGGCATGACTGGTCTGCCGGTGAGCCAGTCCCCTAGCGCCTTGACTATTATTTTATTATTTTCTTTCCTATTTGCATAGGTTCATCGTCTCGTCATATTTTGAAATACTTGTTTGTTCATTCAGGTGTTTGTTAATGCATTATTTATCGAATACATTTACACCATTTTGGTCGGGGCTTACTCGAAGGTAACTCAGATGCCCGTGTGTTGAATATTTATTACTAACCCATGGAATTCTGCTGAGAAGAACCATAAATTGAAGTAACGAAATATTATGAAAATATTGAATATTTTCCAGGAATTCAGTTAATGAATCTATTGATTTCGAGAATAATTAATTAATGGCTAGCATGATCATCTAGGAGCATTAATTATTCAGAAATTGAGTGATATGAGCTTGTTGAAGCGTCATATTTTCTAGTCAGGGAAAACATTGTTACATCCTGAAGACGTTATTGCTCTATACTAGAGGCAAGCTGTCTAGGAGCCGTCTAATCTTTCGATTCTATGTATAAGTAGTTACTGAAATTGCTCAGTATCCATGAGATATGTCGTTGCCTCAGCTGAGAGACTACATATTCATATATACTCTGAGAGACAGTATTCTCAGTCAGAGATTCTTGTGGCATGAGCTTTCATGCTTTCGATAAGAGACATGAGCCTCAATATTCGTCTGATTGCTGGATCAGGAATACGTATAAGTATGGGTTTACGATTTTAGCCTTTGTCAAAAATCCACCATCTACAAATATCACAGGTTGTGCGTAGTTCAATCAGTCGATAAATTCGACCTTGTTTGTTGGATATAACTTGATTGACACTTGGGCATTGGTCTTTGGTACCGTCCAAGTTATTTCTCATATCAATCAGGCTCATAGATTTCTATCTGTTTGATTTGCCAATTGAATTGAAAAATAGAGATAAAGCTCTTTGATATATCTCTTGATAGAGCTCGCTATTAAGGTGATGCTCTCGAAAATATATTGGAGTTTAGTCCATACAGAGTGCCGAATGAATTATTGGGTGTGGTTCTTATACCCCCGCTTTTTCAGGGTTTGGTTGTTCTACCCCCGCGTTTTCACAAATAATCTATATAAAAGGGAGTAAAACCTTTTTATTTTCTTCACAAATTGCTGTGACCGACCACCATCATCTTCCTCCCTCTCTTCCGCGTCCAACCAGCAACAACAAATTTTGTCGGGGCTCCGGTCGCCGGCGAACTTCACCGACCAAATTCTGGCCGGTTCCCGACCCCGACCAGGTAACAAATTATTATTTTTTTCGTTTTTTTTCTTTGTTTCTCTGCTACATGGTACATCAACCATGCAAAAAAATATTATAAGATTTTACGTGAATTAATCATGATTTAGGTCAAAATACCCTATTTTTGAATTTTGGTGTTTCAATCATCTTCGTAGGTGCTTTAATCATCTTTAGTGCAGAAAAGAGAAGGTACTTGAAGCGTCAACTCTTGCACCATTACCAATGGTTGTTGACTGAATCATAGACAGGTAAAATTAGGGTTTTACCATCTTTTGTTCGTTTACGTCGTCTTTAATCGATATATGCATCTTTGCAATATAATCATCATCCAAAATCATCACTTTTCAATTTTGCTACCTTGTTGATTTTTTGAGTTTTCATATCCTTGCATGATGTATTGAAGTAAACATTGAGTGAATATACCTAGCCACTTTTTAGAGATTTCAGAAGATAGTTATGATTATGCTTCTAATGATAGAGATGAAAATTTGATGATTAAGAACATTCCGAACACGGATGATGAATTTTTGTGGTTCAATATAGACCAGTAAAATGCCCTCAGGACCATGATTTCCGTTTGCTTGTGAATCCCAGGGAGAATGACAAGCTAAAGATGGTATCCCCACAAGCCATAATTCGATTATGTCTGCATGGAGGTCATTACTCTGCTTAATTCATAGAGTTTAGGATTGCTAGAAGAGCTTTTCCTGATTTTAAGGGATGGACAAGACACATGATCGTCTATGACCACGTCCGAGCAATGTTGAACAACGCACAAGTTACTGAATCTATCAGAGCATCCGTAAAAATCTTCATATATCACGATATGCCTAGCATTGTAGATTTACTCGCTCGATGGTGTGTTTCTACACACACATTCATATGCAGATGGGGAGAACTCACCATAAGACGTGGTTGTTTTACTACACCTATCAGTTACTGGCAATCTTCCTATTGAGTTTTCGGGAGAGAAATCAAGATATCTTCAACTTTGAAAACCGAAATGATCGAATTAATAGTGCAGGGAATTGTTACTCTCAGCGGTTAAAGCATTGGTGGTCAATGAAGAAGAACCCGAATAGAATTGACGGTAGTACATTGATCATTGCCACATTCTTATCATTGTGGTTGTATTCGAAGACAACAGTTCCCAGTTGAATACGTTTGTAATTCTTCTTTTAGTTAAGATGGCCCAAGGCGAGGCCTATCGGAAATATGTTCCTTAGTTCGTTTTACTCCCACTTAGACTTTTTAGTCATTGATAGCCGTATCTCCAATGGTTACATGAAGGTTGAATCATATGTTAACACACTGTTCATCCAAGCGTGGTTATGGGAGCACCTGAGTAGTTATGCGTCTGCTCCTCGTAATACTTGTAGTTGCAGGATTTCCCACACTACACCCCTCACTCAAATCTGTTTAATCAATCCATTTGAAGATGAATAATAATGTGTTTTATTAATTGTTCTCTTGAAAGATTTACAAAGAAATGTAGAACAAAGCTAAAGAAATTACAATCACTCTTAACTTTCTCTCTCCTAATGACTTGTTTCACAATTCAAAAAGACCTCTCCCACAACAGACTTACTCAACCCTTTATATAGGGTATTACATAATGGATGACAGCTAAGCTGTCCTTTATTTTCGGGAATAACTCGCGAATCCTCGCGAGTGTGTAATTGTCTGTCCTTGCGACACCCCTAAATCTCGCCAAGTCTTCACACTTTTCTCATGTTTTGGCTGTCATCATCCATTGCGTCATTTATATTACTTCCCTGCGACGCCTTCGCTACATAGTCGTTTATTAATCTCGCGAAATATTGCTGTCGCGATATTCTGGTCCTACATCTTGCCTCTTCTCATGTATTCTCTGCGAAGAAGAGAATATCATGAGAATCAATATCTTGAAATATCGCAACAGCTCATCCTTATCTGTTTTAACCCAGTAATTTTTACATAGAATTTATAACAGATGTCTTTTATTCCATTCCTTTCTTGACACGTTTCATCTAACCGCTTATTTCTGACCATTCGTGTCCCATCTCGCATTAAATGCACTTACTTTCCCAAAATCTTTCTCTCTATATATAGTTTTCTCCTCTTTCTCTTCTTCTCTTTTATTTTCCCTCTGCAACTTTTCTTCAACTTTTTTCTTCCACAAATTGCGCTTCTGCTACTGCTTCCTTTTCAATTCTTCACTTCTCCCTTCATTCCTATACTCTGATAATGGCTTCACTTAGTCGTACATACGCTCCTCATTTTACTGATGTTCAAAAGAAATTACAGGAAAAGGGTTTCACTTTATCTACCATTCCAAATCAAGAATCCTCATCTATGCTTTCTGCAAAATTGTTTTCTGATTATCAATGTGATGATCAAAAAATTATAGTCTCGCTAGGTCAACTCCTCGCAGGGCTCCCCATTCCTTTATATAATCCCGAAATACCATTATTTTATGAGATTCTTGCTCACGAGAAATTCTCGCGGGCTATTTATCAATTGAACGGCGATTGTATTCGCCTGATGATTGAATTCGCCTCTCGTGGTGCCGGTAAAGGATCTTTATATCCTGACAATGTTAGAGATCCTCAATTTGCAAATTTACCAATAATTGCCGAGAAGTATACTGTTGTTTATGGGTGAAAACTACTCCTGCAGAATTTGGTAATTTGGGGTGTGGATGAGGAATGAATCTAAACCCTAAACAAATGCACTGCGCGATGAGTGCTTGTAGATTCGAGAGATCAATCTGTGCAAGTCCGGCCTAAACCAAGAAATGGCCGTTCCAGACTTGTTTCGGTCACAAAGTGAAGGAGATGGGGTTGATCTTAGGGAGGGAAGCGAAGAAGGTGTTGAGATTGTGAAGGTGTTGGCTTGCTTATGACTTGTAACAGAAAAATGAGCAGGCTTACGGTTGATGTAAGGAGGCTCTAGGTGTTGATTTTCTGTCTCGTTTTTCCCTCCTTCTTTTGGAAATAGGGCGGAGAACCTATTTATACAAGTCATTTGAGCCTCATTCACGTCTCTCGTGGGAAGTGGAGGTAGTGGAATGATGGAGTTGTGGAGTTGTGTGTCGGTGATACACGACCAGTCTTGCGACTCTTGCCCACTTCTCCTGTTCATCTCTAACCGCCCATGACTTCCTAACACGTTCTTGTGATGGCGCGTTGCACGCTGCACGCTGTAAACCGCCAGACCAATACCCCAGTATGTATCCCCCCAGTTTGTGACATGATTGATGTCTGGAATATGGATCGTGGATCCACGAAAGATAGCATGTAATGCTGAATTGAATAACTGCGTTATTCAGAAAGTCGATACTTGTGAAGTATCGTGTGTATTTTATGCAGTACCGCATTGTGGTGAGGTAAAGTGATGGGTAATGACTCCTCACTAACCAAATAACTCCCGACCAGGGGTTATATAACCAAGTCGGTGAAGTTTAACGGATGAGATGATGTTTGAGACACTCATGTGTGACCGTTAATGAATACTAGGTTTTTGAAGAGGTGTGCAAGCATCACTCTTGACTTGGTCAAAACCAAGCATGGGAAGGATTTTGGAGAGGACCGACCATACATGCGTGTTGACGGCATGATGGTGTAGGCGCCTGTATTCCGTTCCCTCATGAAAGCGCGATCTGGGCCACTCAATTTGACCGGCAAAGAGGAGTGGTTGAGATCGGTTTGCGGCAGAAATCTCTTACCGCAAAGGAATTGGTAACCGCGTGATATTCCCGCACATGTTCCAAGACAACCGTCCTTGGTCGGTCTTGGTCGGTCACTCTAGCGTGTAGATGGTAGGCTGGTGTTCACGCCCATGTCTCACCGTCCCATGAAAACGTGATCTAAGCCACTCAATTCGTCCCTGAAGTTGAGTGGTCAAGATTAGTTTGCAATCTGGGAGGTGTAACCACACAAGTTTGACGGGCGTTTTGGGGTTAACCGGGCATGATATGCCTTGGCCGACTACATGAGGAGGTAGATGGGCCCACGGTGGTCATCTTTGGTATAACCGGACTGCTTAATCTAATCTGTGACCCTCCATTCGTGCCGGAGAAGATGGACGCGTGTGATGGCTTGAACCCTAATTTTTGCTTTCAAAGCCGTGCGACCATGCTCTTTTAGGCGAACGAATTTGTTGTAACCAATCATGGTTGGTTTTGACCGATTGGTCAAGTGTGTAGGCGGTCACATGGTGATTGTGTCGACATGCTCCGGGCCCTTTGAGTCTACATCTACACCCTCCATCTATACCTGCGAAGATGGATGGTTGAGACCGTTTTGCGGCACATGTAATATGCCGCAAACCCTAATTTAGGGTTTTTCCGTCCATAATGCTTGGTATGGACGATTTCTTGGCAAGCGAAGGCCAATGGTCGACCATGCGGGGTCGGCCGTGTGTATTCCATACCGCTTGGGGGTGATGGAATTGATCCGGGGTCATCCAATCATGCTTGTGGAGTTGGATGATCATGATCGAATCATATCCTGATCGATATGGTCGTGCCGGATGCTCAATCGGGCTAGTATAACACACCGAGAGGGGCTCAATCGGGCTAGTATAACACACCGAGAGGGCTCAATCGGGCTAGTATAACACACCGAGAGGGCTCGGGCTAGTATAACACACCGAGAATCAACCATGTACGGGTATTTCGTACATGGTTTCATTATAGTGCTTGGAGGTTCGTGTTACTCTGTAAGAGTAACACTCGGTCATCATGCCACACGATAATGAGTACTGGAAATACAAGGCCGATATGAAATTCACGGGAAGGGATTGTTGCCACATGCTCCAACCTCGGAGGAATTTCATGTATTCACTGAGAATGGGATTGTTGCTACATGCTCCATTCTTGGTGAATTAAGTGAGGGAGTATCCGACACTTTATAAATGGCTTTATCTTTTACAAGATGTCAGCGCATGAGTTTTTCGGTTATTTACAAATTTAACCTTAAACGAAAATCCACCATCAACATTAAGTCCCCTGCCTAGCACATAATGGTTACACTATTGTGTGGTAGGCATGAGATGGGGACATACATATGTGAGAAAGACAGGATAAAAGAAGTTTACCCTAAGAGTGTTGGTCGACCGCTAGTTTCCCACGCCGTCACGCTTGTATGGAATCCCTTGGTGGGGCCGGTTTCTTTCTTTGGGTATTTGAATCGAAAGAGGAAACCAAATAAGAGAGGAATCCTTCTTCTATTGAGATTCTTCTAATTTTTGTCTATAAAAGAGACAAAACCCTTTTTCTCTTCTCACGAATTTTTTTTTTTGTTAACTGTTCTCGTCCGCGACCTTGCTGCCGGAGCCGTAGCCGGAAACCGCCGCTGTCCGTTGCCGGAGTTGCCGCCCGTCCAAGGTAAGTTTCGGTCCTTTTTTTTTTTTTTTTTTTTTTTTAAAAAAGGTAAAACCCTAGTTTGTTAGGTAAACACCTTTTGTAAGACATGTGCATGCTTAGCTTTCTCCACCATTTGGCTTGAATCCCGTAGACACGATTCCCATGAATAAAGAAAATCGTATGATGCATGCGGATGAATGAATGCGGGCCCACCGTGTATGCCGGAACGTGGGTCTTATTCACATATGCTTGGCTGAAATTTACACCGAACTTGGAACTTGTACCGGGACTTGAAACCAATACCGGATCGACTTGAAAGTTATACCGAGAACTTGAAATCAATACCGAAACTTGTATGATGTTTGGACCGGCCATTGTGTGAGTTGTGTCTTGCCGTGTGTGACTACACTTATCATATGCTTTCATACAAGTTCTAACTCCTGTCTTTTATTTCATTGCGGTAGAAAAGAACTTCTGTCGATATGTCTTCTGAAGATAATGCTGGTGCCAAGTCAGGAAGTGTTGATAGCTTCAAAGATATGCCGAACATCAATGATGAGTTGTTCACCTCGCCTTTTCCAAATATTAGGAAGCATCCTTCTCATAAGATAGTCTTGTTTTCCGATTCAGAAAATATGGATGCTGATCCATTTTCTTCTTCCGCACTTGTGATGAGATTTTGTCTCCAAAGAAACGAATATCCGCCTTCTCCTATTGACTTCAAGATTTGCCATGCTCCACTGGGTTCTTATGAAGGATGGATGAGACGCATGTTGAGTAATAAGGGCATTAAGGACAATTTGACCAAAGCACAAATTCTCGATGCGGTCATGGCATCTGCTACCCTCGAAATTAGGAAAGACACCGCGGGTTTGATTACCTTCATTTCTCGGTGGCGTATTTCCACTCACACAACCATATCTAGATGGGGAGAGATGACTATTACTTTGGAGAGTGTAGCTGCATTAATGAACCTGCCTGTTGCTGGAAGTCTTTCTTACGAACTCTCTGATACGGAGAAGAGTAATTATGCCGCTATACTTCAAAAGGTGGCGGAATTCGACAATCTGGAGAAGGAGGAGAAAAAAGACACGAAATGCTTCTACACCTGGTGGGTTTCAAAGTGGTCTTCTGCAGACCCAGAGTTGAATTAAGAGTTGGAAAACGAGCTCAGCCTGATCGCGTTCCTGTCTCTATGGCTATCCAGAGATATATTTGATGACGGTTCCGGAAAGAAGACAATTAGAAGTGACCTTGTCAAAATTGCTATAAGGCTGGCGCAGGGTGAAGTTCTTCCTCTGGGCTCATTGTTCCTTGGATCACTGTATTCTCATTTGGACGCTTTAGCAATGGACATGCGTGCTTCTAACGGGTACAAGAAGGTGGAGTCGCACATTCAATTCGCTTTTCTTCAGGCGCTCTTGTGGGAACACTTCAAAAGTTACGCTCCTACTCCTGGAAATTCGCTCAATAACTTGTACGGTGGCTCGAGAATACTCCGTTGGAATAAAAGGCGGCGCGAAACTTGTGGATGTGTTTGACAATGTGTCTTGCGTAGATTTCCGTCCATGGGGGCCGGTCCACCATTCCATTGTTCAGCCAAAGACTTTTGCTATTGCTTCTGACGGTCCTGATGTTGTGTTGCGTACCGATGTCAAAACTATGAAATCTGGAGAACTTATTTACCTACACAGCTGCATTCCAGGATATGTCCCGTCTCTATTTAACGAAGAACTTGCTGTGACTCCGTACAATATTGACAGGGCTGCTCGTCAAATGGGATTTGATCAGGGTGTTCCATTCATCCGTCCACCGGTAGCTTCAAAGGAATTTCTCCTGAATAGTCTTAATGCTTGATGTGTTCTTAGAGCGGGTGAGCCTTCCCTTCTGGCCTATTGGGAGAAAACCAGTGGTGACCGATAAGTACAAGGAATTTTGGAGGAGGCAACTGTTGGTTTTTCAGGGATTCTCGGAGAGTGTTGTGACAGATCCCCGTGGTGAACCATCTTCTGACGTCTTGACGAAGCATTTCCGGTTGAAGCCACTTCCGACCAAACGGACCGAGCTGAGGATTGCAGTCCCCAAGTAGGAGAGAGACCTAAGAGGCAAGCATGTGGTCCGGTAATCCTCAATTCTTCCAATATGCAGGTATTTAAATTTCTTCCCGTCGGTTCTTTCATTTCTCCAGTGTAAATTCTTAAAACGATACTTGATTGAAATCAGGGAATTTCGAAAGATAATGCCTTCACAAGGTTGGCACGCATTCAAAACGAGAAGGTTGGTGGTACTGGTCTTCATGCTAAGAAGTCTGGCGGTACTGATCTTCATGTTGAGAAGTCTGGCGGAACTGACCCTCAGGAGTCTGGTAACACTGATCTTCATGCTGAGAAGTCTGGCGAAACCGCTCCCTTTTCCGACCATGACATGGATGACGCGAGCTCGGTTGAAAAAGGCGCTTCCCTTAGCGGTCTTGTTGACGGGGTCGTGATGGAAATCAGCACCCGAGCAAAATAGATGCCTAAGGAATGTAAGAGAGACGATTACTGCTTTGTAGTTGAGACGGCTCCCCTTGAAATCCGTCCCGAATCGGTTCCTAGGACAATATGGCTATTGTGGTGACTCCTTCCGAAAGGCCTCCCCGCAATCGACAAGGCTCTTGCGGTTGGTGAATTACCGGTGATGCAGCACGGGGCTTTGTTCGATCCTCCTTTTACTACTCCTTATCCAGACATGTGTTGATTGGTGGATTCAGCGTGCCGGTTCAGTTCAAAGAGTTGTACACAGCGATATGGGAGAAGCACGGTCACATTGCTACCACCACGAAACTCAAAAGTCGTCTTGCGTTGGTCAACCGCGTCCAAGAAGCTTTAGTTTCTATCCATGGGATGAGCGTCACGACTGGTCGAACAGTTTCTAAGGAGATGATTGAAGACTGGAGGTGCCATCGGGACGTGTTTGCGCAGTACAGCTTCAATGCTCCTTGGTTCTTCAAAGGGTTCTCCGAGATTCAGGAGCTCCAGAAACTACATGATGAAGTCCCTTCCGCGGACTGTGTTGCTCGCCAGGAAGAAGAGGTTGAGAGGTTGTCTAAAGAACTGGAGCTGAAACAGGCCGTGCTTCAAAGGATGAAAGTCTCTCTTGCCCAGAAGGATGAGTTGTTGCTTAAAGACTTTCCTTGAAGTATTCGTGCTATATACTGGCGTTTTCTCTTATATGCTTTTCTTTTTTGAGTGATAGTGAGGATCTTCTTTTTGAGTGATAGTGAGGATTTTCTTTGACTTCCGGTTTTGGATTAATAGGTAATTGAATTGGCTTATTTTGAGATAGTTTTGTGAACAACCCTTTTGAAAGAGATTATGTTAAATGAGATTTGCATCTTGGTCATGAATGATTGCACATATTACATGAAATTGCAAATGTTATGTAAAAGGGAGGTACGAATGGAAACAAACATGGCGTTTGATCACTGAGCCTCGTTCTCCACGTGCGGGATGCTAAGTCACCAGTGAATTCTAAACTATCTTTCTTGTAAAGTTGTTGAGTAAAACTTACTTGCCTTTTGAAGCCTCACTTATATCAAACCGGAGTAGTCTCTCTAAGAAAATCCTCTGAAAGCTATCTCTCTGAACCAAGCTTCTCCTGAACAATGCGCTTCAAAGCGTTGCATTCACTGGTGGGGTGATGAAGGAACCGGTGGTAATGACAGTACCTCGGGTCCATTACTTCTTGATCGATGGCGGACGCCATACCGGGGTAGCTCCACCTCTCCATTTCGCACCCACGTCTCCGGCAGCTCCAGAATCTTCTTCATTGGGAAGGGGAAATGTAAGTACCTTGAGTCTAGCTTTTCTGCGTTAGCGGGCGTTGCAATGTCTCTGCGTGGCTTTGATGTGGAACAGAGATGAAGTTGGAAGACTTGTGAGTGTCATCATATCTGCGGATCGCTTGCCTAGGTAGAGGGATGTGGAAGGTGTCGTAATGTCACCGCCGAAAGTGACCGGATTGAATGCTCCCATCCTCTCGTATTCGGGCATTTCCCGATTGATTTCTCCTTCCTCAAGCGTTTCTTCGGTTGGTTGGAAGGCCGATGCGGATTGGACAGTCTTAGTGCTTCAATAAGAGTTTTGAAATACAAATCTTCTAGCGGGGCTCGATAGGCTGCAGGCTCCCTTTCTTTATCCTAGCAGACATTGTAGTACTCCGGGCAAGTCTTTTCCTCTGTCCGGATCATGTTGTCCATCCTTCCCGATTCGCTTGCGATTACGTGCTCTTCTTGCTTCTCCACTTGTAAAGGTGTGACTCTGATCGAGGATTCAACGTTTCTTGCACCTTTATCGAGTTGATGCCTATCGGCCCTTCTTGCTATGTCATTCAAAAGGCGAAATGTCTCGCTCTGCCTTCTAGTGATACCGGCTTGATTCGCCAAGACATCCTCCAACATTCCAAATATGCTTCCCATGATATCTCGAGCCACTGCGGACTCCCTGTGAAGATACATCGTGACACGAGAACCAAGAATTGAGAGTTCGATTTTTTTTGTAAACCGAGAGATCAATCTCCCACCGTGGTCGCCAATTGTTTATGGGTGAAAACTACTCCTGCAGAATTTGGTAATTTGGGGTGTGGATGAGGAATGAATCTAAACCCTAAACAAATGCACTTCGCGATGAGTGCTTGTAGATTCGAGAGATCAATCTGGCAAGTCCGGCCTAAACCAAGAAATGGCCATTCCAGACTTGTTTCGGTCACAAAGTGAAGGAGATGGGGTTGATCTTAGGGAGGGAAGCGAAGAAGGTGTTGAGATTGTGAAGGTGTTGGCTTGCTTATGACTTGTAAGAAAAATGAGCAAAGCTTACGGTTGATGTAAGGAGGCTCTAGGTGTTGATTTTCTGTCTCGTTTTTCCCTCCTTCTTTTGGAAATAGGGCGGAGAACCTATTTATACAAGTCATTTGAGCCTCATTCACGTCTCTCGTGGGAAGTGGAGGTAGTGGAATGATGGAGTAGTGGAGTTGTGTGTCGGTGATACACGACCAGTCTTGCCCACTTCTCCTGTTCATCTCTAACCGCCCATGACTTCCTAACACGTTCTTGTGATGGCGCGTTACACGCTGCACGCTGTAAACCGCCGCACCAATACCCCGATATGTATCCCCCCGCCTTTGTGACATGATTGATGTCTGGAATATGGATCGTGGATCCACGAAAGATAGCATGTAATGTTGAATTGAATAATCTGCGTTATTCGAAAGTCGATACTTGTGAAGTATCGTGTGTATTTTATGCAGGTACCGCATTGTGGTGAGGTAAAGTGATGGGTAATGACTCCTCACTAACCAAATAACTCCTGACCAGGGTTATATAACCAAGCTGGTGAAGTTTAACGGATGAGATGATGTTTGAGACACTCATGTGTGACCGTTAATGAATACTAGGTTTTTTGAAGAGGTGTGCAAGCATCACTCTTCAGCTTGGTCAAAACCAAGCATGGGAAGGATTTTGGAGAGGACCGCCATACATGCGTGTTGACGGCATGATGGTGTAGGCGCCTGTATTCCGTTCCCTCATGAAAGCGCGATCTGGGCCACTCAATTTGACCGGCAAAGAGGAGTGGTTGAGATCGGTTATGCGGCAAATCTCTTACCGCAAAGGAATTGGTAACCGCGTGATATTCCCGCACATGTTCCAAGACAACCGTCCTTGGTCGGTCTTGGTCGGTCACTCTAGCGTGTAGGTGGTAGGCTGGTGTTCACGCCCATGTCTCACCATCCCATGAAAACGTGATCTAAGCCACTCAATTCGTCCGGTGAAGTTGAGTGGTCAAGATTAGTTTTTAATCTGGTAGGTGTAACCACACAAGTTTGACGGGCGTTTTGGGGTTAACCAGGCATGATATGCCTTGGCCGACCGCATGAGGAGGTAGATGGGCCCACGATGGTCATCTTTGGTATAACCGGACTGCTTAATCTAATCTCAGTGACCCTCCATTCGTGCCGGAGAAGATGGACGCGCGTGATGGCTTGAACCCTAATTTTGGCTTTCAAAGCCGTGCGACCATGCTCTTTTAGGCGAACGAATTTGTTGTAACCAATCATGGTTGGTTTTGACCGATTGGTCAAGTGTGTAGGCGGTCACATGGTGATTGTGTCGACATGCTCCGGGCCCTTTGAGTCTACATCTACACCCTCCATCTATGCCTGCGAAGATGGATGGTTGAGACCGTTTTTGCGGCACATGTAATATGCCGCAAACCCTAATTTAGGGTTTTTCCGTCCATAATGCTTGGTATGGACGATTTCTTGGCAAGCGAAGGCCAATGGTCGACCATGCGGGGTCGGGCCGTGTGTATTCCATACCGCTTGGGGGTGATGGAATTGATCCGGGGTCATCCAATCATGCTTGTGGAGTTGGATGATCTGCGATCGAATCATATCCTGACCGATATGGTCGGTCTTGGGATGCTCAATCGGGCTAGTATAACACACCGAGAGGGGCTCAATCGGGCTAGTATAACACACCGAGAGGGCTCAATCGGGCTAGTATAACACACCGAGAGGGCTCGGGCTAGTATAACACACCGAGAATCAACTGCGTACGGGTATTTCGTACATGGTTTCATTATAGTGCTTGGAGGTTCGTGTTACTCAGTAAGAGTAACACTCGGTCATCATGCCACACCGATAATGAGTACTGGAAATACAAGGTGATATGAAATTCACAGGAAGGGATTGTTGCCACATGCTCCAACCTGTAGGAATTTCATGTATTCACAGAATGGGATTGTTGCTACATGCTCCATTCTTGGTGAATTAAGTGAGGGAGTATCCGACACTTTATAAATGGCTTTATCTTTTACAAGATGTCAGCGCATGAGTTTTCCGGTTATTTACAAATTTAACCTTAAACAAAAATCCACCATCAACAACTGTGGATAATTTCTTTGCAAATTATTCAGTCATAACTATGAGAAACGATAAATCTCGCTGGGGTGTTCGATTGAAGAAAAATGATAATGTTGATGCTGACAAACTGCTCATGCAGGACATTGACTGGCATTCGGGTAAAAATAATATCCCTCGCTACTCCAAAGATGAAAAGTGGTGGGTTGTACCTCTCTTTCTGAGTGGACCTTATATCGCAGGCTCACATGCACTCCCAACCAATCTCGCGAATTATCATCCTTGGGAGTTTAAGTGGCCTGAGAAGACAAAAGAGGTATATACATATCATTCATTTTAGATTTGCTTTGCTATGTCTTCCATTTCTTTCATTCATTAACTTTTAGAAAAATTTTAGATCACCAGAATGAGAAAGAAATACAAAGAGAATCCTCAGCCAAATATCCTGGCGATACTTCGATCGCTCACGGATGAAGTAAGAAACATTTTCTTTTGTTATTTTAAACAATATTGTTGCCTCTGTTTCTTATCTTTATTCGTGTGTGAAGATTGGTGTTGAAGAAGTTGAAACCGCAAAGATTAATGATGGAGAAGTCAAGTCAGGGCTAAAGGCAAGAATAAGGCCATTTCTCGCAAGGACAAATCTTCTGGTCCATCTTCTAAAAGACGAAAAATTCAATCTCCTTCCCATTCTAATTCCCAAGTCAGCGAGGACTCAGAAAATGAAAATGAGATCAATATCTATTCTGCTAAGGGGACTCATTCAGATACTTCTGCTATGTCGCTATTGTCCAGTATTTTTCCGATCCTATGCAAGGACCGGGAGATGATAATTCATCGGCTACTTGCGAAGCTCTCGCCAAAATCTGCGACGCCCCACTATTGGAGGACACTCGAATCTTTTCATGGAGTTTCCCGAATAATGACTCCTAGTCTTTTAAATGCTCTCAATGCTTTGGTATGTTCATATTCCTTTGTTTCTTTGTGATTTCACTTTTGAGTTTTGTTTTAATCATTCCTTTATTTTCTTCTATAGTCAGGGAGAGCTTCTTTTGTTGTTGCCTCAGACCTTGAGAGGAGACGCAATAACCTTGAAAAGAAGAACCTTCAACTTAACAAGAAAGTCCGAGAATTAGAAATTGAAGTTGCGTCTTCTCGCGATAAAGATGAGAGAATTCAAAAATTGGAAACCGAGCTTGATTCTCAGAAGACTAAAGTATCTACTCTTCAAAGTGCAAATCAACAACTATATGGTATAGAATTCTTTCTCTTCAAATCGTTTTCATTTTTCCATTTATTTTTCTACCCCTTTATTTATTATTCTCGCAGACATATATAATCTCTCCGAAGAAGCCATTCTTCTTCATTCGTTTCCCGAGCCTATGGATAATGATACTCTTCTTACTTATCTCAACGAATCCTTAAATAGTTCATCAAATAAAATCGATTCTCTTCCACTAAATGAACTTCAAACCAAACATCGCCTCTTAGAGATTGAACATAGATCCAGTTTGCATTTAGCCAATCAATTTAAGCGAATGTACCTTGATTCCGAGAAGAAAGCCAAAACCTTAAGGAAGAAAATTAGTGATCTCATAGATGCAAAAGATCGCATTACTAACAAAGGTGCACAAGCTTTAGCAAAATTTCAAAAATCTCTCCTTGATGTGAAAGTTGAGCGAGATGAACTCCTTCGTCAAAATACCATACTTAGCGAGCGAGAAGACCAAATTCGTTCACTTCTTGTTATAAATAATGATGATGAGTTTGCCTGGGCTGCGAAGGTTCTAGATAATGCAAGAAATAACTTAGGTGTTGATGTTAGTCTTGCGCGAGCAAACTTCCTTAATCAAGGATATGATCTTTGAAAGAGAAGGTTGTTTATTACACTTCTTTGCTTTTCTATTCTTTTTCCTTTTGTACTATTATCATTAACTCACTTTCTCATGTTTTCGAATCAAAAGAGATTTCGGACAAGGATTGGAGAGCTTGAAATCGAAAAAGAGCGTCTCGCAAAGGATCTCTCACTTCGCGAGAATACATATTCTAAATTGAAGCAAAGAATTCCAAACTACGGTGGCGAATTTTAATAATGATGTCTGTTCGTTTTCGCAATCAAGCTATGGAAATAGTTTGTAAGGATCACAACATCCCTCTTCATTCATATCCCTTTCTCGTTGAAGAAGTTCCCGAGAACTCCGCCTGTCTCGGGATGTTTCGATAGTGAAGTTAATGAAGAAGAAGAATCGACGACGAGAGTGATGGAACCAAAGAATCGACGAAAGAAGAAGAACCAACAAAGAAATAATTTCTCTTTCTTCTTTGATTTCTTGTAATATCTCGTATACATATATCTTTGACTATTGAACGTAAATTTCAACTTTTGCTTCCTTTGTTCGGATATATTAATCAAATAACCCTTCTTTATAATTATAACTTCACACTTGCCTCTGTCCATAAGATATAATCAACTTTGCGAGTTAAATATAATCATTCTCGCGAGATATAAATATCATTTTTTTTTTTGTTTTTTTGTTTTTTTGAATAATATATACTATCACCGCGACAAGATCGCAAGATATCTTCATGGATTAAGAAATCTATTGATCTTGCCTTATCATTATTTGTGTGGTCTTATTATGCCTTCCTAAGTAAAGGTCTTATTTTGCCACCCCTCATTACGACAAGATCGCAGGCCGTCTTTACACTTTCATATAATGACCCTTTGACCTTGTCTTATCATTTCTTTAAGTATTTTTGCCTCTGCAGGACATTATATTTGCGACAATATGACAGGTTTAAATGTTCTTGCGACCATAAAATCCCGCGACATTATCGTCTTTGCGACGAAATCGCAGGACGTTCTTACACTTTCATGTAAAAACCCATTGATCTCGTCTTACCCTCGTGTTAGTATTATTGCCTCTGCAGGATCATTGCACAAATATGACAAGCCTAAATTCTCTTGCGAGAATAAAGCCTCATGACATTTGCGTCTTTTGACACTTATCAGCTCCCTAATGGAGGGTGCCGCCCTTATCTTCTCCCCCGGTTGCCCCTTCAAGGAGGCGTACATCGGCCATACAAGACTAGCTCCTCCCATCCGGTCTTAACAACAACCGCTTGTTTTCGCAGCCTCTTATCCCTTATACCTATATGGTTTATGGTTACGAGACTGCACCCTAAGTGGAGTTTTCTTCGGCCGAGTGCGGATGTGCCAAGACTTGTCAAGAGTGGTAAGGAAGTTCCATGCTCCCCGCACTCTTGACTCAACCGTGTACCTCGGCGCCTTGGTCATACACTCGACTCCTTGGAAGAGACCCTCGGGCGTCCAACCAGGGTATAACCATATATATATAGTTGGAAATCCAAGGTATCTCCCCGGATAGGCTTTCATGGGCCCCAAATCTCCATGACCCGTGGTTTCGGGAGCGGTGTAACCTTCCACCCGAGCCATGTTAAGAGATACCCCTTATATGACGTACTTTAGGTCTTACATTTGCCTCTTGCGAAATATCATTCGCGAACTAGGGTGTACGCCATAAAGGTTTTTCCCATTCACTCACTCATTCATTTTATCAATTTATTCAATCATTTGTCTCATGGTTATCGCACAATCTCATTTCCATTATTCAATAGATTTGTATACATTCTTCATAGCGAGATTCTCGCACAATTTTTCCGCAACCATCATCTCTGCTTCTTATCCCTATCATGCTTTCATCACTAAATTGTTACCTTTTCTCGCAATTGTTCATTTCTTACACCTTTTATTCCTACTTCCTTCTGCCTCCGCATCAGTCCAACATTTCAATGTCTCCTTTGCATCATGATATTTAGTTGCATTTGTGCATTCACTTCGCAAAGATCTCTTCTTCTTTTGTTTCTATGGTATCTACCATTAGTCTTTCTTTTCTTTGTTCATCCTTGACATTCTTCCTCCAACCTTTCTTTTTGCTTTGTTCTCTCTTCGCAGCTTTCTACATCCACCTCATAACATTTTTGCCCCCTCTATCCAATCTCCTTTTATAATTCCGACACCGCTAGGATGTGGAAATTTTATGCACCGATGGTATGTCGATGCTATACCTGAATTTGATGAAGCCATGGTCTTCCAATCAATGCATTGTAGGGAGATTCCACATCAACTACACAAAACAAAATATCAATTGATAACCCCTGCAAGGGTATCCTCATGTGCACTTCTCCTTTGGGCTTGTTCGCGGTACCGTTGAAACCATATATTTTGTATGTTGAAGGGATCAAGTCTTCATCTCTTCCTCCCATAGTTTTGTAAGTATGGTAGAAAAGAATGTTGACTGAACTGCCAGTATCAATCAGTATTCTATTGATTGCCCAACAATTTTCCGCTTCATCATCTTCGCCATCAATAGGTTTTGGATTAATTTCCAATTTTACCACTAATGGGCTATCATGCGTTTCTCTTCCTTTGGGTACTTCTTCAAATTTAGAAAGAAATAATCAAGAATCGCCACTCTTTTAACTGCGATGTCTTCGCAACATTCATCACTTCTTTATCATCAGCATCCCTCGCGAAAACTCTACTAAGTATATTGTCATGAAAATCTTCAATAGTGCGGTATGAGTGTACAATGGAGTTGCAAAACAAATTTTTAGCCTTTGCCCCAACTTCTATAACAAATGTTTCTTTTCCCTTTGCCGGTGGGGGTGGTAAATGTTGAACTTTCTCTTCTTCCTTTAAAAAGTGATTTAGCTTTCCTTGATCAATCATTCTTAGGATAATTCTCTTGATGTTTCTGCAGTCATTTGTTAAGTGCCCATGAAAGCGATGGTAAGAACAGAACTCATGACTTCTATCTCCAGGTGGTGGTTCACTTCCCATGTTCCATGGTGCAGGTATATTTTCCATCAAAAGTATTGCTTCCCATATTTTTTCCACACTGGCATTCAATGGCGGCATTTTAATTTCCTCCCACACTACTCTGTGACTTCGCTGTCCTCTATGATAATTCTGCCTCTGGCCTCCATAAGTCTCTTGCGAATTATGCCTTTGTCCTCCGTAAGTTTCTTGCGGTTGATCAAGTCTTGGAATTTTATTATTTCCACCACGGTTGTAGAAATTTCTTTCTCTTTCAAATTCCTCCTGATCGCGACTTCCCATAGCTACTAACTTTGGTTCTATATCAACTGCTTTTCTTTCTTGTTGACCTTGCGATGTGCTCGCCACTGTGTGTATTAATTGAGGTAATAAACTTCCATTCGCAACACTAGAATTTGTGTTCGCCACTGGGTAAGATTCCATCTCGTTATGTCTTTCTTCTAAAGCAATATATTCCTCCTGGAGCTCTCGTAATTCAGTCATTGTAATTGTATTCTTAACTCTGAAAACCTGAACATATAATAGATTGGTTGCGAACATAGCATTTATGAATGACAGTATGAGGTATCTTTCATCTACCCCCGCCGGCCATCTCGCCGCACATCGTCTTCCATCTCGACAGCTTAAATGTCTCAAACTCTCGCCAACTCTTTGTTTTAGTCCAAATACATCTTCAATGCCAGGTCGCGAAGAGTTGTTACTTATATACGCCCCCAAGAATATAGCCTGTAAATGATTGAATGATGTGATCGTATTCCTTGGTAAACCCTCAAACCATTTCAATGCTTCTCCTGTTAAACTTGACGCGAAGTATTTGCATAATATTGCGTCATGGTTTTCCCATTGTAGCATACATCTCACATAAGCCTTGATGTGTTGCTACTTTGCACAAGTTGATCCATCAAAAATGTTTGGTTAACGCTTGGTAAGTTGCATTTTGGGGGTATTCCTCCTAATCGCACTTCTAATGTAAAAGGATTTTTCGCAGCCTCCGCGATAGCTTCATCTAACTGTCTTCTCCTCCTTCTCTTCTACTTGTTCAATATTCCTCTCATCTCTCGCCAATTCTCGCAAATTTGTTCATTTGCCTCGAATTTGAATTTATCGGTCGTTTTAACTCTGCTTCCCTCCTTCTCCGTTCGTGTCTACTTTTTTGTATTCTTTCATATTCTTCGTTAATATCTCCATTGTTGCGATTCCGCTCGCGTCTCCTCTCTCGATTGTCATGATTATTTTGCCGAATCGCCTCTTCCAATTCTCGATTTTCCATTTCTCGCTCTCAATCTTTCTCTCGCGGGTTAGACGTGCTTGCTCGGTATAATGCTTTTCAATATCATCTTCAATTTCCTTTTGTTTCCTTTGTGTTTCTCTCCCATGTAGTGTTCTTCTTCTTTCTTCCCGATTTTCTTCATTAATTGGGTTATTAATTCTGTCCTCGAGGTTTTGTCTATCTTCTTGATTTCCATCATCGTGATTGTTCACCAAAATATAACGATTTTCTATTAATTCTCTCTCTTCGCGACCTCCTTCGCCATGATTTAACTCTCTTTCCAAATTTTCTTCATTAATGTTTTCTGCAGGTAATATTCTTCTCCCATTTTTTCTACTCGATACTGATGTCGATCTGTTACTACTTCTTGATATTCTATTTTGCAGCCTCCTATTTTCCATCCTCAATTCGTGGTTTTGCCTTGTTAGATTCGCGCGTTCTTCATCGCTTCTAACCGCCTTTCTTCGTGTATTGTCTGTCTCATGTCGCTTCTAATGCCGCAATTTCTTCATTTCCACGAATTGTTTCTCCCATCTCTTCTCGATTTCTCTCTTCCTGTCTATTATTCATCAATTGTTGTACTTCTTCTCTTTCTTCCGTAGAATCTGATCTCCATGTATGCACGCTCACTCTATCATAATCGATTACTCTGTTTAGTGCTGGTTGAATTGGTGGTTGAGTTGATGGTTGAATTTGTGGTTGAGTTGATAGTTGAATTGGTGGTTGAGTTGATAGTTGAATTGGTGGTTGAGTTGATGGTTGAATTGGTGGTTGAATTGGATCTTCTTCTCCATTTCTTGCATCTATCCTTGATGGTTCACCTACTTCATTTCTTCCTTCTCCCACTAATCTTCCATTCTCCTTACGATCGTTGGTTGTTCTGATGCATTCTTTCTCCTAGCCATTTCTCAATTTTAGTAATTTGTTAAAAATTATTCAAGATTTCTTTCTTGTTATCCCTAATTCTTCCAATTCACAAGGTTGATCTTCTTCAATCCCTGTTTCTAGCGCATATGTAGTTGCAGGATTTCCCACACTACACCCCTCACTCAAATCTGTTTAATCAATCCATTTGAAGATGAATAATAATGTGTTTTATTAATTGTTCTCTTGAAAGATTTACAAAGAAATGTAGAACAAAGCTAAAGAAATTACAATCACTCTTAACTTTGTCTCTCCTAATGACTTGTTTCACAATTCAAAAAGACCTCTCCCACAACAGACTTACTCAACCCTTTATATAGGGTATTACATAATGGATGACAGCTAAGCTGTCCTTTATTTTCGGGAATAACTCGCGAATCCTCGCGAGTGTGTAATTGTTTGTCCTTGCGACACCCCTAAATCTCGCCAAGTCTTCACACTTTTCTCATGTTTTGGCTGTCATCATCCATTGCGTCATTTATATTACTTCCCTGCGACGCCTTCGCTACATAGTCGTTTATTAATCTCGCGAAATATTGTTGTCGCGATATTCTGGTCCTACAATACTTTGCAGAAGAAAAGTGTCGATTCTCGTCATGCCTTTTCTGAAGCTAACAATGCTAGGATAATGCGTTGGTCTAACAAGATGCCACGCTCTAAAGAACGGCTTGCCCATTTGCTGGATAATGAGGCTGAGTTTGATTTCCGTCCATGGGCACCGGTTCCTCCTTATATTTCTCAGTTGATCACCTTTGATGGTGAGGATGATATAATATTGAAATCTGGTACAGACCTTACTGATGGTGAGAGGACTTTTATGCTGAGTTGTACACCCGGTCATCTTGTGTCTATGATGCAATAAATAAATCTTGTGGAAGAGTATACTATTGATAGAGCTGCTAGACAAATGGGTCTTGATCAGTGTGCCTCCTTTTCGACTCGCAAAGCCTCATGTTCATCGTCTCGTGGCCAACTTGGATCGTACTCATGTGTCTTGGAGTAGATACTTGTTCCCTCAACGTGGTTGTGACACATATGTAACCCCGAGTTACATAGACTTTTGGAATCAATAACACGAAAGCTTAACAAGTTTGCGACATTGGTAAATCCACCACCAACTCGCGGTGCTTCTACTATGGAGATGATGGCTAATCGTCCTCGATTGAAGCCGCTTCCCAGTAGTGATAAGAGGAAAACATTTTTGGAACCTTCAAAAGTGAGTATCCTTTTGTTACAACTTTCAGAGAAGTATAATGATTCATGGATTAATCATCATGTTGACTTTTGTAGAATGAACGCGTTGTAAGGCCCCGAAATAATGATGATTTTGAGGAAGTTGGAGTAAGTCCCCAGAGTGGTGAGAAAGGAGTAAAGATCACATGGTGTTATCCAACGTTATAGAACCTCCACCCGCTTCTTTGGTTAGTTATAGATATATGTTTCATGATAATTTCCCTTTCAACATTATTGGAGTCATAAAATAAATCATCTTGTTACTTTATTGCAAGGTTTTACTCCAGTTAGCCTTGAAGGTCTTCGATTTTCCACGGATGGACAGTCGACTCAGGTTATTGGATCCTCTGAGGACGAAGAACCCGCAAAAGGAACGAAAACTAGCGGGATCATAATGAAATTCTCAAAGAGATTATTCATGACTAAAAGAGAACATATCAACTTGGTTTCGATGATTTCACATAGTCGAAACTTAGTGTATTCATCAAGGAGTTTATAAAGATACAAGATAACTCCTACAATATTCCACAACAGCACTCCCCACAAAGATTTGGCAATTTAGCATAAGTTCAATTAAGAACTCTCCCCCATAAAATGTCATTCCCGAAAGAACAACAAGAGCAACCTTACTTTTACGAGAAAAGAAGGATTTATTTGGACATTAACAAAACACATGAAACATGAATTTGTATCCAGAAAACTCGAATAGATTAACCACAAGAGAACCTTAATGATTAATTTAATCCGAAATGCTCAACATAAGAAAACTTACGGAGCCATACAGTACTTTCACATAAAAGTGGATCAGGGAAAGATCAATACTGCGAATATTCAAAAGTTCATTCTATCTTTTATCAATATTTGCATAATGATATAATAGGCTTAATTGTTGACATATATGGGAAAATCATAGTTCACATACGTAAACACACATATCCCATAAATAAAATTGCAATATATAAAACTAATAAAGATTAATACTGCAAAATCATCTTCCAAATAACTTGAATTTAAATAAATAAATCTAAAACATTGCAAGATGAAAATCGTTGGCAATAGTTATGTGTAATCACAATATATGCTATTCCAAACCCTAGTTATCCTTCTTAAAACACAAGAATAAATTCTCATAAGAAGATTCCTAGACATTAAGCAGATTCTTGAAAAATTCTTTATCGTCCCCGAACTTCTTGTCGTCAACAGACATTGGAACATAAGGTTCGTGAAGAAAGAAGTCAATTCCAACGAACCTTTTAGACTGATGCCGAACCAGGGCCTTCTAAATTTCAAGAGATCTTAGAATAATAGCCTTTATTTGCTGAATCTCCTTCCTGGTTTTCTTCAAATCTTCAAGAACACCAGAAAACTTCTGAAGATTAGAGGGGATAGCCCATGATTTCTTCATATTCTTCCTTTTTCTCTTCAAAGTTGTATATGAAAGGTGAAAAGAACGAGAAGAGTCATTTCTCTTTTTATGTGTAGGTGGACTGGTACCTGAACCGGCTATTGTGCATTTGGGAACATGGTTCTAACACATATTGGTTATAAGTTCAACGTACATGAACCACACGAGTGCAAACAAAGGCATGTTTGTTTTATGCTACACTATGTTTTGATAAGCAAGAATTTATGCTCATGGAGAATCAAAATATAGATGAGAATTTTTTTAAAAAAAATCTCTTGAGCAATTCTCTGTAATGGTCAAGAAGATACAGTACAGAGTACGCTTTGCACACCAAGAGAGAGTTTCTTTCCAACAACTTTTGCATTCAACAGTAGTGAGAGACACCCAAAAGTCTGTTTTTACAAGTTTTTCAAAGAACTTTAAAGGAACAAAAATGAATTAGTGTTCCTGATTCCTTGTTTTACCACTTATAAAAAATAGGCTCTGCAGATAATGTTTAGTGCTGCATAGGGAAACTCTTTTGATGGAAAGAGAATCCTAACTTTCTCACAAGAGAAGGCAATACCATTATCCAGATAAGGTGTAACAGGATTTGACTGATGAATTGAGTCATGATCTGAGATGAAACAATCTGATAGATGAGATTTAGACTCCTCTTGTACATTATCCAGTTCATTAAAAGCTTTTGGATTGCAATGAAAAGAAGTATTTCCCTCACTAATAAGCAGATCAATATCAACCTCAACATGAAGATTACTCATCATAACTTGGTTTAGTTTATCAACAAATTTTTGTTCTTTTTGGAGATAAAACTCAATATCAAAAGATAAACCTTCAAGTTGTTCTTCAATTCCTGAAAACGTTTCAAGGGATTTTATACCTAGAGAAGGCCGAGAGAGAATATCTTCTACAGATTTAATAAAATCAGTCATGAAAGAAATTCTGAGTCCCCTGGATCCGGTGGTGCGTTTAATAGAGCATTACTGTCCATAAAGTCAGATTGTTACAAACACAAACTTATGAGGTCTTTAACGTGTTTGCCTGCTCTGATACCAATTGAAAAAGCGGGGGTCTAACAACCACACCAAATATTTCGTTCGGCAATATGTATGGATTAACTCCAATATAATTCAAGATAATCAACTAGAAAGTCAGACTCAATCAAGGAAAATATATCCAAGAGTTATATCTATGTTTCTCAATGTAATCAGCAAATCAAACAGATAGGGATCCGTGAGCATGATTATTATGAGAAATAACTTGAACGGTACCAAAGACCAATGTTCAAGTGTCAATAAATTTCAATCAACAACCAAAGGTTGGATTTACCAATTGATTGAAATATGCACAACCTGTGATATTTCAATTATATAAACAAATATAATGCGAAAAAAAAAATAACACAGACACCAGAAGTTTTGTTAACAAGGAAAGTGCAAATGCAGAAAAACCCCGGGACATAGTCCAGATTTAAACACCACATTTTATTAAGCCGCTACAGACACTAGCCTACTACAAGTTAACTTCGGACTGGAATGTAGTTGAGCCCTAACCAAGTCTCACATCGATTAAGGTACAGTCGCATTCCTTACGCCTCTAAATCCCATCAGGAATCTACGCACTTGATTCCCTTAGCTGATCTCACCCACAAATAAGAGTTGCTACGACCCAAAGTCCAAGACTTTATAAACAAATCTGTTTCCCACTGAAAAGTCTATTCTGATAGATAAATCTGTCACCCACAAAAATACTTACAAAGTTTTTGTTCCGTCTTTTGATAAATCTAGGTGAAAAGGAACCAATTGATAATCCGGTCATATATTCCCGAAGAACAACCTAGAAATATCAATCACCTCACAATAACTTAACTATATGGAAGTAGATTAAGTTATTATGGAATCACAAAGAATGAGACGAAGAGCTTTGTGATTACTTTTTATATCTTACCTATCAGAGATAAATCTCGAGCAAACCTTAGAGAAGATAGTACTCAATATGATAGAACAAGTAACATCAAAACACGCAACTACAGAGATAATAGTTGGGTCTGACTTCAGAATCCCAATGAAGTCTTTAAGTCGTTAACCTATAATGGTTTCAGGAAAAACCTAGGTTAAAGGAGAATCGACTCTAGTCGCAACTAGTATCACACAGGAGGTGTGGGGATTACGTTTTTCAATTTCTAGAGTTCTCCCTTATATAGTCTTCAAATCAGGGTTTAATAGCTTTGAAACAAAACAATCAATATTCACCATTAGATGAAATCCTGATTTAAGATTCAAGCTAAGTTTGCTTAAAACCAAAGAAATATCTCTCCATCGTTAGATGGTTTTAGCTTGTTACATACAAATGAAATATACCTTCATTTAGATATGCGTAACCGTACCTAAACGTGTATATTGAGTTGGCTCAATAACAGTTAACCAAAGTTAGCCATATATGTAACACTCCCAATTTTCGAATCCATATTCTGCCCGAATCCAATACCCGAAAACCCGAAGTGCTAAGTCAATATCATAACCTAAACTCGGCTACTAAGCCCAAGCTCATTAAATGATTTATTTGGGCTAGTTTAAATTATGTTTATGTTACCAATTCTGTCGCAGCGGAATGCTTAGAAAATTATTTAGGAAAATCTAACTGTCGATTTCACATAATTATAAAGCCACCGTAAACAAAACATACTTTGATATCCAATTAAAAATATTACCACCATTCAAGACTAACGTTTTAATTAATAAATAAAGATTTCAACACGAAATTATAAAATCGCACACAAACTCAAAATTATATGAGGCTTGTCATTTTAGAAAGATAAAAGATAGATGTTTACTTTCTCAAAAGAAATTAAGGTCTATAAATCGAAGGATCATAGTTTTAAAATAGGATATTCACAAAACACGTAAATCACAAATATTTTCCGGATTTAACTCGGTAAAAAGAATTATTTTTAAAACTCGAGAAAATTCTAAAATTTTCACCCAATGTCCCTTAAGATGTTGTACGTTGATTACAACAAGAATCATACCAAAAAATATTAAAGATTAAAAACGATAAACAGTCAACTCAATATCGTGCAAGATTTTACAGCTTCAAAACTAAGATTAATTACATCTTAAAAATAGAATTTTAGGCATCAACGACAACTTTAGGCATCTAAAATCATTCTCTTGGCTCCACGGTGATCAACTCCTTGTCATGCATCAAATCTGGAATTTTTGTCATAATACGACGTGAGTTTTGACACTCAGTAGGCAAAGAAGCAACAAAACATTTAACACAAATATTTTTCAATTCTTTAAAAACAACAAGCACGATAATATCACCCCAAGCATTGATGTGATTTCTATGTTGTTGTAGAAAGTGGTAGTAAAAGTTCGTTCAACTCAGACTTGTAAAGGTTTGATTTAAGAATTAAAAAGAGAAAACGCTAAAATAAAGAAAATATGTACACAAGTTTTGTCACAAATATCGAGAGGTACTGAGACTCAAGATTCCACCAATTCTTATATTCATGTGGTTCAACTATTAATTCTAGACAATTATAGCTTATAAAATATTGACTCTTTCTTTGCCAAAAATAGATTTTATAAAGTATTAGATGTAAATCATAAGCATGATGCATCAAAAGTTCTTAAACTAAGCATACACCATCAGACAAAATCACAAATAATCAAGAAAAATCATAAATTAATTTAGAATAGTGCAAAAGTCATAAAAGAATTAATTAGAATTACCACATGCGAAAAGAATGGCTTCCTCCATTGTCCCAGTGTTGGGGTTTAGCTCCTCATATTATTCACGTGCTCAAAATAATTGTTCATAGCTCAAATAGGTGAAAAACAATAGAAAACTAATAAAGCGGATGCTTTGCAACGCTGAAAAGGCGTTACAAACATACTCGTTATTCTGAAGAAATAAGACTGCCCTTTAAACGATACTTTAGCTCTGCTGTTGAATAGCGATAGTTCTCTGCGACAGTTTCTTGTGCGTCTTATGTTCTTCTTGTTCTAGGGTTCTTGAGAACGACACTTTTATAGTGTCGTCTGCAACTCCTTCTCTTCTTCTTCCTGCTACTGCTACAACTCCTATGCAACCTTTCCTCCTTACCAGAAGCGTACCCAAAACTCTCCACTCGACCCCCAATTCCTCGACAACTCCATATATATACTCACTGGCCTGATTCATCTCGACTTAACCCAAAAATATCTCTCCTTTTCTTTAACCCGAAGTCACGGGATTTCTTTCTTTTTTTCTTACGCGTAACTGAGTTGTAACAAACCCTCTCATCTCAAGTATAGAAACAAATCTCGATCAGAAGATATCCTCCCAAAGTGCACGTAACTTCCAAGTTTAGAATAATAACCCGTGAAACTTTCTTTTCCCCTGTTTTCTCGTGATTCCACATATCTTCTCTTTAGCTTTCGATTTAAGACTCGCAACTTCCCTTATACATTAAAACAGGGTAATAAAAATCAGTACATGGCAACAAATCCAATTAAATCTCTCCAGTTCTTCCCAAATATAAATCCGAGAAGCCTATCTCCCTGTTTAACGAATTCCAGATTATCCAGCCAAATGTAGTCGATCCAAACACATGTACCAACCCTGTTTGGTCAACTTGAGTCCATCCCAACACAAATCCGAGATTGAATCTCGTGAAAACTCTGTCAAATTCGAACCCTAAATTATGCCGTGAGCTGTGAACTTTCCCGCCAAAACTCAAAGTTTAAATGAAGAAGATGGATTCCCCCTATCCAGTTGGACTCCCTTTAGCACTTGGGGTGTCCTGGGGTGTAAATAACAAGTGGAAGCCCCTTAGTAATTGAGGTGCCCCTTATCCAAATGAGGGGTCCGAATAGTAATTTTCTCCCACGAGCGCAAATACCACTTTTCGAGCCAATTTTTCCGCAAAAGCTTATTTCTCCAAAAACACCTACAAAGACATAAAATACCAAAATAAGCGCAAAATCGAGTACTAACATTACAGAGAATTGAGACTAAAATAGACACATAAATGCGTCTATCAATACCCCCAAACTTATTATTTGCTAGTCCCGAGCAAAACAAAATAAAATCTTAACTCACTGTCGCAGGCATCGTCGATTGCATTTAGCGTATGCAATAAGCCTTTAAACCCATAGGTGGCCGAGTTATAGTCTCAGAAGGGTTTACAAGAGATATACCCACAAAACCTTTACACTCCTGACCCTAGCTATCTACGCAGAACCTTGGAAGGCACTAAAGAATCTCCTTGGTTGGCATACTTATTGATTACAGGAGGAAGTACCCTGATGCGAAATTCCAATTGTTGTACACGAGTTTGCACTCAAGCATACTAAAATTCATATATAAGTCACAGAGCTCTACTCAGGTAGTCTCACTATGGACATCAATATAATGGAGTCAAAACTAATCACATGGATAGATCAAGAAGATGGATATAGAGAAAAACATAGATGGTTTTGAGGTTT
Source organism: Papaver armeniacum (assembly GCA_023531295.1). NCBI lineage: Eukaryota > Viridiplantae > Streptophyta > Magnoliopsida > Ranunculales > Papaveraceae > Papaver > Papaver armeniacum. The sequence goes on along the minus strand of JAJJWW010002171.1, from coordinate 61,490 downwards.
ACTAAGTGAACGGTGTTTCCCATATCTGTCTGAAGGCCTCCGCCAAAATGAACCTATCCTAATGGACTGAGATACTAGTCTGACTAATATCAATACACTGGCATATACAAGGGAACCAGTGGTCGATAATCATAACTCTAGGTCAACACAACTGGCATATACAAGGGTTCCAGTGGTCGACTTTATTGAATTTATTCCGGTTGGTCAGATGGTCTGGTCTCATTTTTTTTTTTTTTTTTTGGTATTTCAATCACTCTAATTCACCCTAGCATTGGTAACAACTTGATTCGTGAGCCCCACCTAATCACTTAGAGAAACATAGTTTAAAAACAAAATAAAAATAAAAATGAATCGAAAAGGACTCAACGAGATATGGTGAAACTATCATGTTATTTCTAACACCCGAGCTCGTGCTTTTATGAATAGACTCTTTAGATGTTTCCATCTAATCAGATTGGTTCCTCAACTCCTACAACCAAAATGCTTCCATCCACTTAGATTGGTTAGTGCCATCCTTAATAAGCATAAATTTCTAGGTTCTGGAGTTTATTTATTGCAACTAACAAAAAGTTTCTCCCATACCCCCAAACTTAAATCTAACATTGTCCTCAATGTTCTAAAGATAAAATTAAAAATATGAACAAGGAGAAATCATTACCATTTGAAGCAAAAGAGATAAGGAAAGATATTACCGTGTCGCATGAATATTGGGTTACCTCCCAAGAAGTGCTAAGTTTAACGTCTTCACCAGACTAACAAAGTATTAGTCACCTCATAAAATCATAAAGTAATAGCCGAAAAATCAGGGTCATCAAAACCAAATAGAGCTATCACAAATAAAAGGAATCTGCAACCTGCCAAGAAAATTAACAAATAAAGCAAACCCTTGTCTAGTTTCCTGTTTAAGACAACTAGATCTAGCTGTGGTTCAGGTTCTATAACTGGGTCCAAATAAAATATTTTCATGGGTTGGATTTCCTCGTAGCTAAGATCCGATTCAAGTTTTAAAGTCTGTAAAAACTCAAATAAGAACTTAGAAGCACATAATAATAACCTGAATAATTGCAGATCCTTAAAGTCAATCAGTTTTGACTCACACAATTGACCACAATGAGAGTGGTGGTCAATCATAAGAAAATGTGTCGATACTAATTTCCTAAAGTACTTAGGATCAGTCTCAAAACTTAATAATTGACACATCTGAAAGTTATACGTTCCCACAATTGGTTGAAAACTATTTGGTGGGAAAACAAAGTCAATCTGGGTATCATAGCCTGAGCTAACCACATCAACCAGAGGATGGGTTTCTAACAACTGAGCTTCCCTATGGACATCACTAGGTTCAGGAAAACGTGTATGAAGATAATCTTTTAAAATGGTTGAGGCACATATGTCAAGTCCCAAGTGAGGGACCTTTCTAAGAGTTAAGGCACATGGAGAATGATAATCACCCCCAAACTTAGAGGTTTCAGTGTCTCTAGAAAGACTAGTCACAACTTCCCTAATTTCAAGGTCATCTGATTCCTGAAAATGGTCAATTGATTATTCTAAGTCAGGTTCATCCTCACTCATCTCTACGAGTTCATTTTCTTTGTCTAAGACTAATGTTTCTAAATCGCTAGACTCTAAAATAATATTCTCAGAAGAAACTCGTTCCTCAAAACTATCATCAGCTTCGTAATCATAAGGAAATACTACATCGTCTAAAACAGGGGTATCTCTAGTCAAATCCTCGTCCTTTTGAATAGGTGAATAATTATTAAAATTATCTGGATTTGAACTAGAAACATTATCATTATAAAGCTCAATTGGAGTAACAAATTCCTGATCACTATGCCTACATATTTCTGATTCTTCATCAACACTATCCTCATCATAATCATAATAACATGAAAATGGTTGACCTCATCTAAACAAGTAGTGTTACCAATTTTATCCTCGTCATATTGATTATGCAAATAACTATCCTCATTTTCAAGGGTACTATTGGAAACACTATATTGGAAATTAAGACTATCTTGAGCAGTTCTTTCCTGGGCCTCTAACAACATTTTCTGAGTCGACTCACATGACTTCCTGATGTTATCTAGGAAAGAAGGTTCACACGTTGTATTTCTTTCGTCCATAACTAAGTTATTCATCTCAGCTGAACTACGTGTCGACTCAAGTAACTTTTGTGTTGACTCAGCTAACTTACGTGCGGACTCTAGAGAGGAATTTTGCTCGTATGACCCGTGGGTGTGTGGATGGCTCACCATGGTATGGACCATAACCTTCAAAAGGCTGATGTTCCCAACCACTATTCACATTATGGTCAAAGTAGTAACATCCATTTTGAAACTCAGTCGGATATTCGTTGTATTGGCCATTGTAATACCAGTTCGACATTCTATTGCAGGGGTGTGAGTTGTCACACAAAATTAAAACCCACTGACAGGGGATTCGTGGGTGGATAGAGTCTTACCTCCCGTACCAGACGGGCGATGAACCGTTGAAGTCGAATCAAGCCACCGACTCCTATGTCAGTGTACGAACCCGAGGGGCCGAGACAGTATCGTAACTGTCGTCCTTCCCTGCAAACAGTTTATATTTAATTTTTAACCCTTCCTTAGGGTTTCAAAAATAATGTCCAGTCCAAAAAAAATAAAGTCCAAAAATTGTCCGAAAATAAAAAGAAAAATTACAAAAATACAACCCTATTTACAGTTTCTAAAAATAAAATAAAATAACTATATACAAAATCTTCTTCTTTACTCCTTTTGAATTCCTCTTTTCTTTCCTTCTTTGGAAGATGCTTTCCTTTTATAGCACTTTTTCTTTCCTTGTGGCTTCGCTCCAAATCTGAAAAAAAATCGAAAAATACCAAAGGCGTAAAAGAGAACACAAAAAATAAAAATAGAAATAACTCTAAAACCTAAAACCTAAATACAAGTCCCCGGCAGCGTCGCCAAAAATTTGATGTGATTTTTATGTTGTTGTAGAAAGTGGTAGTAAAAGTTCGTTCAACTCAGACTTGTAAAGGTTTGATTTAAGAATTAAAAAGAGAAAACGCTAAAATAAAGAAAATATGTACACAAGTTTTGTCACAAATATCGAGAGGTACTGAGACTCAAGATTCCACCAATTCTTATATTCATGTGGTTCAACTATTAATTCTAGACAATTATAGCTTATAAGATATTGACTCTTTCTTTGCCAAAAATAGATTTTATAAAGTATTAGATGTAAATCATAAGCATGATGCATCAAAAGTTCTTAGACTAAGCATACACCATCAGACAAAATCACAAATAATCAAGAAAAATCATAAATTAATTTAGAATAGTGCAAAAGTCATAAAAGAATTAACTAGAATTACCACATGCGAAAAGAATGGCTTCCTCCATTGTCCCAGTGTTGGGGTTTAGCTCCTCATATTATTCACGTGCTCAAAATAATTGTTCATAGCTCAAATAGGTGAAAAACAATAGAAAACTAATAAAGGGATAGGTTTGCAACGCTGAAAAGGCGTTACAAACAGATTACAGAAGAAATAAGACTGCCCTTTAAACGATACTTTAGCTCTTCTGTTGAATAGCGATAGTTCTCTGCGACAGTTTCTTGTGCGTCTTATGTTCTTCGTGTTCTAGGGTTCTTGAGAACGACACTTCTATAGTGTCGTCTGCAACTCCTTCTCTTCTTCTTCCTGCTGCTACTACAACTCCTCTGCAGCCTTTCCTCCTTCCCAGAAGCGTACCCAAAACTCTCCACTCGACCCCCAATTCCTCGACTATTCCATATATATACTCATTGGCCTGATTCATCTCGACTTAACCCAAAAATATCTCTCCTTTTCTTTAACCCGAAGTCACGGGATTTCTTTCTTTTTTTCTTACGCGTAACTGAGTTGTAACAAACCCTCTCATATCAAGTATAAAAACAAATCTCGATCAGAAGATATCCTCCCAAAGTGCACGTAACTTCCAAGTTTAGAATAATAACCCGTGAACTTTCTTTTCCCCTGTTTTCTCGTGATTCCACATATCTTCTCTTTAGCTTTCGATTTAAGACTCACAACTTCCCTTATACATTAAAACAGGGTAATAACAATCAGTACATGGCAACAAATCCAATTAAATCTCTCCAGTTCTTCCCAAATATAAATCCGAGAAGCCTATCTCCCTGTTTAACGAATTCCAGATTATCCAGCCAAATGTAGTCGATCCAAACACATGTACCAACCCTGTTTGGTAAACTTGAGTCCATCCCAACACAAATCCGAGATTGAATCTCGTGAAAACTCTGTCAAATTCGAACCCTAAATTATGCCGTGAGCTATGAACTTTCCCGCCAAAACTCAAAGTTTAAATGAAGAAGATGGATTCCCCCTATCTAGCGCTGGACTCCCTTTAACACTTGGGGTGTCCTGGGGTGTAAATAAAAAGTGGAAGTCCCTTAGTAATTGAGGTGCACCTTATCCAAATGAGGGGTCCGAATAGTAATTTTATCCCACGAGCGCAAATACCACTTTTCGAGCCAATTTTCCCGCAAAAGCTTATTTCTCCAAAAACACCTACAAAGACATAAAATACCAAAATAAGCGCAAAATCGAGTACTAACATTACAGAGAATTGAGACTAAAATAGACACATAAATGCGTCTATCAGTCTAACAACATTTTATGCACATGGAAACACCAATATCCACAATAACAATCAAGTCAATTAATCTGCTCGCGGCAAGGGAGCCCCAAGGATAACTCGTATCCCGTCAAAAGGTTTTTAGGGGTCGCTGCCCATGGATCGTAGCCCAAATCTACTCGCGCCAAAGGGGCCAAAAGATTTTTAGGGGTCACTTTGCCCATGGATCAGTAGCACAAATCGCTCGCGCCAAGGGAGCAAAAGATTTTTAGGGGTCACTTTACCATGGACCGTAGCCCAAATCATAGTCATGCTCATACAACAATATCAAAATCATTATTAACCATAAACTTCAATCAAGACCACCATATATCAACCAAATGTAAAAGTAATATAAACACAAATTTAATTAAAGAACACCCATATAAAATAAATAAAATAAATAAGGTTTTGGTTTGTGTTGCGCCTACCTCAATTTGCAAGATCCAAAAGTTATGAAAATACAAGCTATAAACTTTATAAACACCACGATCCACCGTCTTCGACACCAAAATAATCATCTCCAATATTATTCTCTATTTTATCTAGTGATAAAACTTTTATGTTTTCTAAATGACATAATCGTCTTCTCCCCCCAAAATATCAAATTATCGTCGTTCCTCTAACAATAATCTCTTGTTTTCGTTTTCTTAAAGAAACTTCTGGTTGCTTTTGTTTGAGGGTGAAAATGGTTTCTACCGATTTTGGTAATTTCGGGTGTGTGGGTGAGAAATGAATTAAGACCCTAAACAATGTACTGCAGGAGTACTTTAGATTCGAGAGATTAATCGTACAAATCCGCCTAAACCAAGAAATGGCCGTTCAGGACTTGCTTCGGTCGCAAAGAGGAGGAGAATGGGTTGGTTTTGTGGAGGGAAGCGAAGAAAGTGTTGAGAACATGTTGATTCTGTAAGAATAGTGGTTTCACGACTTGTATCAGAAAATGGGAAGCTAACAGATGGAAGATCTTAGCCAAACGTTTTTCTGAGTGTTGTCTGATCCTTGACCGAACTTGTCCCTCTTTGTGGAAATAGGTAAGACCTATTTATACAAGTCGGAGTAAAACGTACTCTGGTCTCATTAAGGAATGGAATAATGGGTGAGTAAATGGGAGGAGGTGGTAACCGTTAACGCATGGAATTGATGTTCCATAAAAGAAAAGCGTTTCACCATTACCTCCCTATTTACTTAACCGCTTCATCCTTATTACACTTTCTTATTACGGGCATAGTGTACGCCGCACGCTGTAAACCGCGAAACTAAAACCCAAAGAAGATCCCCCAGTTTGTGGTTTGATGTCTCGAATGTTTTCGTGAAAACATGTAACATGGTTGTTGCCTGGAAAGTCGAGCTTGGGAGACTTGCTAGCTTGGCGACCTTCGACGGTCGAGATTTTGTATCTTAAGCGGAAAGGTAGCCGTTGATCGTTGCACGCTTCCATTTTTTGATAGCTGTGTAGGGAAGGCCAGCATGATGGTACGGAAAAGTTGGCAGGCCATTGGCATGGCATGCCTTGGCGTGGTTTGGCGTGGCCAAACTAGACTTTGTGTCAAATGTTACCATGCATTGTCCGGTAACCTTGGACGGCTAGGATTTGCTCCTCGAAATTGAAGGGCGACCGTTGATTGTCGCATGCCTTCATTTTAGTAGCCGCATATGGAAGGCTAGCATGGTGACGCGGCTAGGTTGGAATGCCATTGGCATGGCATGCCTTGGCGCGGTTTGGCATGGCCAAACTAGGGTTTTAGGTCAAAGGTTACCATGCGTTGTCCTGTAACCTTGACGGCTAGGATTTGCTCTTGAGATTGAAGGGCGACCGTTGATGGCCGCACGCCTTCGTTTTAGAAACCCTAATTAGCGCCCTTTACTAGAATCGCTGTAGAATTATCGTACATACTCGGATTTTGACGGTCCGCCCTTCAAATCGACCGGAAAAGAATTTCCTATCTCCCCATTTGCGGATATTTAGGGTTGAACTCGTTCGGGAGGTGAAAACAGCCTGATAGTAAAACTCAGGAATAATTCAGGAGGGATGTTGCGGGCCCGAGGAGGCATAGTTTAGGCGCGGCCAAAATTAGGGTTTTGGCATCGGGCCAAACGTAACCATGCATTGGATGGCGACCTTGGACGGCTAAGATTTGCATCTAAGGTGGAAGGGTGGTCGTTGATTATTGCACGCCTTCGTTTTAGTGGCCGCATAGGGAAGGCCAGCATGGTGGCGCGGCTAGGTTGGCATGCCGTGGGCATGGCATGCCTTGGCGCGGTTTGGGCGTGGCCAAACTTAGGATTTCGGGCCAGAGGTTACCATGCGTTGTCTGGTAACCTTGGATGGCTTGGATTTGATCTTGGGATTGAAGGGGGACCGTTGATTATCGCACGCCTTCGTTTTAGTAGCCGCATAGGGAAGGCTAGCATGGTGGCGCGGCTAGGTTGGCATGCCTTGGTGCGGTTTGGGCGTGGCCAAACTTAGGATTTCGGGCCAAAGCTTACCATGCGTTGTCTGGTAACCTTGGATAGCTAGGATTTGATCCTGGGATTGAAGGGGGACCGTTGATTGTCGCACGCCTTCGTTTTAGTAGCCGCATAGGGAAGGCCAGTATGGTGCACGGCTAGGTTGGCATGCCGTGGGCATGGCATGCCTTGGCGCGGTTTGGGCGTGGCGAAGCTTAGAATTTCGGGCCAAAGGTTACCATGCGTTGTCTGGTAACCTTGGATGGCTAGGATTTGATCCTGGGATTGAAGGGGGACCGTTGATTGTCGCACGCATTCGTTTTAGTAGCCGCATAGGGAAGGCCATCTTGGCGGCGCGGCTAGGTTGGCATGCCTTGGCGCGGTTTGGGCGTGGAAAAACTTAGGATTTCGGGCGAAAGGTTACCATGCGTTGTTTGGTAACCTTGGATGGCTAGGATTTGATCCTGGGATTGATGGGGGACCGTTGATTGTCGCACGCCTTTATTTTAGTAACCGCATAGGGAAGGCCAGCATGGTGGCACGGCTAGGTTGCGCGGTTTGGGCATAGCCAAACTTAGGATTTCGGGCCAAAGGTTACCATGCGTTGTCTGGTAACCTTGGATGATCCTGGGATTGAAGGGGGGCCGTTGATTATCGCACGCCTTCGTTTTAGTAGCCGCATAGGGAAGGCCAGCATGGTGGCACGGCTAGGTTGGCATGCCTTGGCGCGGTTTGGGCGTGGCCAAACTTAAGATTTCGGGACAAAGGTTACCATGCGTTGTCTGGTAACCTTGGATGGCTAGGATTTGATCCTGGGATTGAAGGGGGATCGTTGATTGTCGCACGCCTTTGTTTTAGTAGCCGCATAGGGAAGGCCAGTAAGGTGGCGCGGCTAGGTTGGCATGCCGTGGGCATGGCATGCCTTGGCGTGGTGGTGCTGCTGGGCACGGAGGTGCGGCTGGCATGCCTTGGCGCGGTGGTGCTGGTGGGCACAGTAGTGCGGCTGGCATGGCTGGCATGCCTTGGCGCGGTGGTGCTGCTGGGCACGGAGGTGCGGCTGGCATGGCTGGCATGCCTTGGCACGGTAGCATGAGAATTTTAGGGTTTTGTACAGGTGATGTCAATCAATGTTAGGGGTTCTGCCATGGAACATGATACATATAAAGAAAATGGTACCCTGGTAATTCTTACGTAAGCATGCTGGTTGGTTCGATAAATGTTTTAATGGTCAATAAATGCGCTAGAGGTCATGGTGACGTCATGCCAGGTGCATAGTTTTACGATTTTAATCCTAAGATAAAAACCACCATCAACATTAAGTCCCCTGCTTAGCTCGGAACGGGAGCCGCGTTGCGAGGTAAGCATAAGATGGTGACAGGCTACTACAGAGAGATCGGAACAATATGTCATGAAAAGATGGCCAGAAAGTCCTATAACCTTTTTGAGAGGTAAAGAGAGCTTGTGCTTCCCGTGTTGGCGCTTTTCATAAATCATACTGGTGGTGCAGACCGTGGAGTGGTGAGATGAAAATTGTCGGCCTGGAATGGGAGCCGCAGGCGTCAGTCGGCTTGGAATGGGAGCCGCACGCGTTGGTCGGCTTGGAATGGGAGCCGCAGGCGTCATTCGGCTTGGAATGGGAGCCGCACGCGTTGGTCGGCTTGGAATGGAGCCGTCAGCATTGGTCGGCTTGGAATGGTGGAAATGGTGATGACGCTGGAACTTCGGCTATCGAATGGTGGTAATGGCACAACTTTGTCTAAATTAGGGTTTGGCATTCTGAAACCCTAATTTGCGCTCCTTAGTAGAATTGTTGTATAATTCTCGTATGAACTCGGATTTTGACGGTCTTCCCCTCCATCTGATCGGAAATGAATTTCATATCTCCTAACGCGGGAATATTTATGTTTTGAGCTTATCTAGGAGGTGAAAACGGCACGACAGTAAAACATAGGAAGAATTCATGAGGGAAGTTGCGGGCCCGAGTGGTATAGTCGCGCCCAGTCATCTATTCTTGTTCATGGAGCAAGAAGGAGTCTTCATTCTGTTCAAACTCTAGAAACTCTGTCCGCATGAAAATAGGTATCGACCCTCTTTTGTTGTTCGTCTGGATCCGTGCTTTCGTCTGCAGTGTCTCTCCAGTGGATTCCAAAATTTACCAAAACTCCACTGCATTCTTGGGATAAATGGATGAAATACATGCTCGGCGACGATCATGTCAGCGCTAATCTTGGATATTGTTGTTGCGTTGTCGGTCCATTCTTGACTTTAGGTTGTTTAGCGTCTGGACCTTCTGATCGGGATGATGATATGTCGTGGATGATTGTATGGTAGAAATCTTCCGAAGACACAAGGTGAAATAGATGAGCCGGGAGACATTCTCATTATTGATGTCTTTATCAAGTCTTCGAATCTTGGACTATCGTATGGAATGGGATCCAGTAGGAAATCCTTAGTTATATTTCTGTTAGATCCGATGGCATGGCCGAATATGTGAATGTATCTTTGTGGCGTGCTTTTGGAGTCTTCGATGCATAAGTACGGCTTCATGTTGAGAAAATCCTGCGGCTCGTGAAACTTCGGCAGTGACGATGTTGAAATCAGAAATAACCAGGTTGAGGGAAGTGAAACCGTCCCATGTTGGTAGTCCCCATGTGTAGTCTACTTTCATTGCATCGCCTTGAATCCACGTCCACTGGATTTTATATAAGATTATCGTACTCTTCTGGATGTGACGCTGAGATGCTCAGAAATTACATGATGAAATATTCTGGATAGTGAAGTGGTAGGAATGAGAGAGTTATGTTGTTTATCATGGCTCCCTCTGTTTCTTCAAAAAAAAATGTTTCAGCCGCGTCTCTGGAGTTATCTCATGAGTCTTTGATGGTCGTCGGGATGGATTGTGATGAGAAGTCCCCAGTCGTATTTTTCTTCGATTTACGAGTTTTTTTCTCTAGCGAGCTTGGGATCCTCCGCGGCCTCGTAAAGTGTTGAATGCGTCTTCTAGACGAGAGAGGTGATGATATTCTTGCGCCGCATCCTTGAAGAGTAGATGACCTTGTTGTGGCTATGGCCTTTTGGTTGACTGTGTCTTCTGAGCTTTGACAGTGAAGGGATTCTGTGTATATCCTCAGTCCCCAAGTATGGTTTACATGATTTCATCTTTGTAGTAGATGTAATCAGAAGAGTATTGCTGACGTGGTGAAGCTCTGGCTGGCATCAACAAATGAGTGGTAACAATTCTTGGTAGTAGATGCAATCAGAAGAGACTACATTGTCGTGGTAACAAAGTAGATCGGCTGGAATTGTATGGGCATCCATGGAAGCAAAGGTATCGGTACTGTATGCGTAAGCGGGTAACTGGCCCGTCCATGACCACGGGGTTTAGCGAGATGGATCAAAAAGTGGCCACAACTGCGATCCTTGGATGGATGTGATCACGATCCTTGACAGGGAGGAGTGTGGCGTTGAAGAGGCTTCGGCTCTTGGAGAGGACGTTGAAGCTTATGAAGACAAACACTGAAGCTTCGGCTTCGATCCTGGAGCAGCTCATGGAGAGAATGCTGAAGCGGAGCGGCTGCTGAAGTGAACGTTGAAGCGGAGCCGCTGCTGGAGGACGTTGAAGCGGAGAGGCTGCGTCAATTGGTATCTTTGTCAAACTGGACACCCTTCAAGAGCACAGGTGGTTAGGAGTCCCCGGTTCCATCTACCACCTTTCCAAGAGAGGTAGGGGTTTGGGAACGGCTTCTTGGCTAAAAATAGCTATTTTCCCGACACAGCGCGGTTGAGGGCTGCAAATATGTCTTGACGTTGCGCCTTGGTAAAATATAATATCTCTCATAAATGTTCCACCATAAACTGCACAATTTTGTGGGCGAAGTCCCCCGAAATCATGCATCTCCTGACGGGAAGAGAGTCTTTGTGAACTCACGGGGGTTGTTGATCTCCTTGCCTCAATTTTGGATAAGTCGTTCATGATCTCTACGTGTGATGAAATTGGATTGCTGATTCCCTCCTCTTGGCGTTCAAGAGCAATCTTTGGAAGGATGCAAGCTGCTGGTCTTTGGGAAGATGCAAGTTGTTAGCGCTGGAAGGATGCAAGTTGTTAGCGCTGGATCGTCTTGGAATGGGCGCTGGCTTGGCACGACGTTGGCTTGGCGTGGCGCGGACTGTTGGCTTGGCACGGTGCTGGCTTGGCGTGGCGCGGTAGCAATAAAGTGGTCAAGCATATTCCAGGTCCGTACTCCAGCGTTTCTCTTCCAATTTGTTTTCTTGTGTTGGTGTATACCCTAGCCATAGATATGTCATTCATAAACTTGTAGAAGTACTTGTTCTTCTCTTCGAATATCACCGTAGTTGTAGTTGCAGGAAATCCCACAACACACCCCTCATCATATCTTGATAATAATTTCTAGATCTAAACTTATTTGATAATCAAAATAAAGATAGAAGTGCTAAAATTATAAATGGAGACACAAGATTTTTTACATGGTTCGATCAATGTGATCTACATCCATGGTTCTTCACTAATGATTTTTGTAATTACATGAGTTTATATTTAGAATCTCCATTAATGAGTATTTGGAGCTTTCTAGATCTAGTTTTGAGGAAGAAGATGATAAAGAAAATAAACTCTCCCTCTCTCTACAAAATTTGCCCTCTCCAAAAATGTGTCTCTCCTTTTCTCTCTCCTGCCTTTCTCTTTATATAGGATATTACATAGTGGATGACAGCTCATGTACAACTAATATTTCCCTTAATTTCGGATTTACCTTGCGACATTTCGCAGGTCTACAAATGTTAGTCTTCGCAAGTCTTCTTGACTCTTCGCAGAATCGTCACACCTTTCTCATATTTAAGCTAATGTCATTTGTTGCGTCGTTTCTAATATTTCTTCTGCGACATCGTTAATAATTCGCAAGTGAAGGTTGTCATGATATTCTCTCTCCTACATCTTGCCTCTTTTTTCTTGAATATTGCTTGAAGAGCGATCTTTAAGAAAAAATCCGTTGTTGTAGTAGTCTTTGATCTTTGTTGATGAAGGAACTAGCGAAAGAATACTGGACTTGAAAAGTACGTACTTGCCTCTATTCTTTTGCGAAGTTCCGAAGCTTTGCGAAATAAATAAGAAGTATCAACCCTTGAATTATAAGAAGTATGAAGTATCCTTGAATAAGTATAAGAAGTACTCAATCCTCGAAATATATAAGAAGTATGAAGTATCCTTTGAGAAGTATAAGAAGTATCCGTCCTTGATCGCGAATAATAAGTATTGCGAAATTATTACTCCACATTCTCTTATTTCATGCAATCTTTGGTAATGCAAATAAGAATTTAGATTAGTATTCAACATTTCTTTTATCAAAAATATTCATTTAATTGCAAGTTCAAATCGTTTTTCTTTGTTTTGATTTCCTTTGTATAACTTGTTTCGTCTCATCCGATAAACATATTTCATGGAAATGATCCTAATAGGTACCCCCTTATATGACGCACTTTAGGTACATTGCCTCTTGCGAATATTGTTCGCGAACTAGGTGTACGCCACAAAGGTTTGCCCGCTACTACTCTCCATGTTGGATATCATTCTCATTTGAAACAAAGCAAGTATTTAAGGGAAATATATAAATTGATCGTGCGAGATTTTTCTCGAATTATTGTAATCGTGAAATCTTTGTAATTCTGCGATTGTATCGCGTTTTGTAAATCAAATGAAAAATCTTTTATTTTTTTGTAAGTAAAATGTTTAAGGAAAGTGGTACTTAGCTTTTGTGGTTTGTTTGTTGTTGTCAATCTCGCGAAAAACACGTTGCACGAAGTATAAATGTCACTTAGCAAAAACAGCCGCGAGAGGCAAGAATTGAACCCGCGATCTGCTACTTGCATATTCTCGCACCATACCAACTGTGCTAACCCTCTCTTGCGAAATTAATTTGCGAGATAATCATCAACTTTCTTCTTTGCGAAATAATCATAGTCCGTGCGAAATTTCGCATAACAAAAATAAATGTGCGAGAAGCAAGAATTGATCCTGCGACCTTCTGCTTGCATTCATGCCTCCTGACCAACTGTGCTAGCCCTGCCTCTGCGAAGTGTTTCTGCGAAATAATCACCTACTTTCTTCTTGCGAAATACTCTTGCGAAAAATCCATGCGAAAAATACACGTTCATTGGGATTTGAACTCGCGACCATGAACTCATTAACTTCGCAAATAACCAACTGTGCTGCCTCTTGTTTGCGAAATAATGAAACAATCTTGCGAAATTATCCATTTTTCCCCTCTGTAAAAAGAAGAAAATTATGCTCGCAAGTGAATTCGAACTTGGGACCACAAACACACATGTTGTTCTCTGGACCAACTTGTTCAAGAACTTCTCTCGCGAAATTAACTCATAACTTTTTTCTTTATTCTCTTATTCGCCACTGAAAAATAAAAAATATGTGTCTCTGCGAATTCGAACCCGTGACCTCTTGCTTATTCGCTCCAACTCAAACCATCTCATGTAATTTACTTTTGTGATAGAAATCACGAATATTTTGTTCTTATCCTTATCTTCGTTCTTCCTTTATTTCCTTGAAGAATTTGCCTCTTGCTTTTCTCCCGAACATGGAAATCTTCCATTGAAACCTTGGTTTTCTTCCGTGAATTTCACCACAGAAACTAATTTTTTCTCTTATTCTTTTCATATCTTTGAATTGTTGATGGTGTTTACTCCCTGAAAGTGTGATTTCTTCCATGAAATTTCCATTTCTGAACCTAAATTTTGTAGATCTAGAAAAATATGAATAGTAACTAATCTTCATGAAAATTTCTTGAACCAAAAAGTTACAGGAAGGATAAATCCTTTACTCCTCCATGTTTCTAGCGCCAAAAATGTAGTAGCAGGAAATCCCACAACACACCCCTCATCATATCTTGATAATAATTTCTAGATCTAAACTTATTTGATAATCAAAATAAAGATAGAAGTGCTAAAATTATAAATGGAGACACAAGATTTTTTACATGGTTCGATCAATGTGATCTACATCCATGGTTCTTCACTAGTGATTTTTGTAATTACATGAGTTTACATTTAGAATCTCCATTAATGAGTATTTGGAGCTTTCTAGATCTAGTTTTGAGGAAGAAGATGATAAAGAAAATAAAATCTCTCTCTCTACAAAATGTGCCCTCTCCAAAAATGTGTCTCTCCTTTTCTCTCTCCTGCGTTTCTCTTTATATAGGATATTACATAGTGGATGACAACTCATGTACAACTAATATTTCCCTTAATTTCGGATTTACCTTGCGATATTTCGCAGGTCTACAAATGTTAGTCTTCGCAAGTCTTCTTGACTCTTCGCAGAATCATCACACCTTTCTCATATTTAAGCTAATGTCATTTGTTGCGTCGTTTCTAATATTTCTTCTGCGACATCGTTAATAATTCGCAAGTGAAGGTTGCTGCGATATTCTGCTCCTACAGTAGTAGTGTCGGATACCTTATGAATAGTGACTGGTAATCGTTATTATGCAAATTAGGTACGTACGGGTAGGTGGCTGATTCCACGAAGAACTGGGCGTTATGGTTTCTCTGAGATCCAAAAGTTGCAGGCCGAGGTGACCAAAGGTCCTTCCGCGGATGTTGTCAAACAACAAGAAGTGGAGGTCGAAAGGTTGTCCAAAGAGTTGGAGCTAAAACAGGCGGTCCTCCAAATGACGAAGGACGCCTTCTTCGAGAAGAGCAAAACACCGTTGAATGGCTTCCTTTGAATGCACTTCTATCTTCTGAAATTCTTCTGTTTCGTTTTTTTTTTCGAAAGGCAAATGGAACGCCTGGCTTATGGTTTTGATTTTATGGATTTTTGGGTTGATAGACAAGTGTTACCTATGAGGGTTTTGGATTATTATTCTGGATGAACTGTTTTAAGATGATGCCGTTTTTGGTTATGATTGTAAGTAACACAAACATCCCAGGGAAGATATGGAAACATGAACGTTGGGTGTCGGTAGATGACATGGGATGAAGCATAACATGGCTATCGGTTTTATCATTCCCGTGAAAACTTGAAATAGTAAACCATGTATTTTTCCTAAGCAAGACTTAGTCGATTTTTTGGATCTGCTAACGAAAACGAGTTAGGTGCAAGGCCGACTTTCGTGGGAAACACCGCGATTGTGGAAAGTCCCCATTCGTCCCTGAGTCACTTGATGATCGAGTCGTCGATCCCTGAGCGGATCGTTTGCTTTTAACCTCTTGGAAGTCCCCAATCGCTCATTTCCGCGTCAAGACTGGTTGGATTGTTCGCTTTTAAACTCTAGGCGCCTCCCCTAGTCATCCCTTTCCGTGTCAAGACTGATAATCGGGTTGTCTGGTAACCGAGTCGTCGATCCCTGAGCGGATCACCTGCTTCTACCGTCTTGATGTCTGGGTCGAAGCATGAAATCGATGGTCGAAAATTGACATTGTAACCGAAAGATCAATCTCCCACTGTGGTCTCCAATTGTTTGAGGGTGAAAATGGTTTCTGCCGATTTTGGTAATTTCGGGTGTGTGGGTGAGAAACGAATTTAGACCCTAAACAATGTACTTGCAGGAGCACTTTAGATTCGAGAGATCAATGCAGTACAAATCCGGCCTAAACCAAGAAATGGTCGTTCCAGGACTTGCTTCGGTCACAAAGAGGAGGAGAATGGGTTGGTTTTGGGGATGGAAGCGAAGAAAGTGTTGAGACCAGGTTGATTCTGGAAGAGTAGTGGTTTCACAACTTGTATCAGAAAATGGGAAGCTAACAGATGGGAGAGCTTAGCCAAACGTTTTTCTGAGTGTTGTTTGATCCTTGACCAAACTTGTCCTTCTTTGTGGAAATAGGTAAGACCTATTTATACAAGTCGGAGTGAAACGTACTCTGGTCTCATTAAGGAATGGAATAATGGGTGAGTAAATGGGACGAGGTGGTAACTGTTAACGCATGGAATTGATGTTCCATAAAAGAAAAGCGTTTCACCATTACTTCCCTATTTACTTAACCACTTCATCCTTATTACACTTTCTTATTACGGGCATAGTGTACGCGCACGCCAGTAAACCGCCAAACCAAAACCCAAAGAAGATCCCCAGTTTGTGGTCTGATGTCTCGAACGTTTTCGTGAAAACATGTAACATGGTTGTTGCACTGGCAAGTCGAGCTTGGGAGACTTGCTATCTTGCGACCTTCGACGGTCGAGATTTTGTATCTTAAGCGGAAAGGTAGCCGTTGATTCGTTGCACGCTTCCGTTTTTTAATAGCTGTGTAGGGAAGGCCAGCATGATGGTATGGCAAAGTTGGCAGGCCATTGGCATGGCATGCCTTGGCGTGGCCAAACTAGACTTTGGGTTAAAGGTTACCATGCGTTGTCTGGTAACCTTGGACGGCTAGGATTTGCTCCGAGAAATTGAAGGGCGACCGTTGATTGTCGCACGCCTTCATTTTAGTAGCCGCATAGGTAAGGCTAGCATGGTGGCGCGGCTAGGTTGGCATTCCATTGGAATGGCATGCCTTGGTGCGGTTTGGCGTGGCCAAACTAGGGTTTTAGGTCAAAGGTTACCATGCGTTGTCTGGTAACCTTGGACGGCTAGGATTTGCTCCCGAGATTGCAGGGCGACCGTTGATGGCCGCACGCCATCATTTTAGAAACCCTAATTAGCGCCCTTTACTAGAATCGCTGTAGAATTCTCGTAGGAACTCCGATTTTGACGGTCCGCCCCACAAATCGACCGGAAAAGAATTTCCTATCTCCCATCGAGGGGATATTTAGGTTTTGAACTCGTTCGGGAGGTGAAAACAGCCCGACTGTAAAACTCGGGAAGAATTCGGGGAGGGATGTTGCGGGCCCGAGGAGGCATAGTTTAGGCGCGGCCAAAATTAGGGTTTTGGCATCGGTCCAAACGTAACCATGCGTTTGCTGGCGACCTTGGACGGCTAAGATTTGCATCTAAGGTGGAAGGGTGGCCGTTGATTGTTGCACGCATTCGTTTTAGTGGCCGCATAGAGAAGGCCATCATGGTGGCGCAGCTAGGTTGGCATGCCTTGGCGCGGTTTGGGCGTGCCAAACTTAGGATTCGGGCCGAGAGGTTACCATCGTTGTCCGTAACCTTGGATGGCTAGGATTTGATCCTTGGCTTGAAGGGGGACCGTTGATTGTCGCACGCCTTCGTTTTAGTAGCCGCATAGGGAAGGCCAGCATGGTGGCGCGGCTAGGTTGGCATGCCTTGGCGCGGTTTGGGCGTGGCCAAACTTAGGATTTCGGGCCAATGGTTACCATGCGTTGTCTGGTAACCTTGGATGGCTAGGATTTGATCCTGGGATTGAAGGGGGACCTTTGATTGTCACACGCCTTCGTTTTAAGAGCCGCACAGGGAAGGCCAGCATGGTGGCTCAGCTAGGTTGGCATGCCGTGGGCATGGCATGCCTTGACGCGGTTTGGGCGTGGCCAAACTTAGGATTTTCAGCCAAAGGTTACCATGCGATGTCCGTAACCTTGGACGGCTAGGATTTGCTCTCAAATTGAAGGGCGACCGTTGATTATCGCACGCCTTCGTTTTAGTAGCCGCATAGGGAAGGCTAGCATGGTGGCGCGACTAGGTTGGCATGCCATTGGCATGGAATGCCTTGGTGCGGTTTGGCGTGGCCAAACTAGGGTTTTGGGTCAAAGGTTACCATGCGTTGTCTGGTAACCTTGGACGTCTAGGATTTGCTCCACGAGATTGAAGGGCGACCGTTGATGGCCGCACACCTTCGTTTTAGAAACCCTAATTAGCGCCCTTTACTAGAATCGCTGTAGAATTCTCGTACGGACTCAGATTTTGACGGTCCGCCCCTCAAATCGACCGGAAAAGAATTTCCTATCTCCTAAGAGGGGATATTTAGGTTTTGAACTCGTTCGGGAGGTGAAAACAGCCTGATAGTAAAACTCAAAAATAATTCAGGAGGGATGTTGCGGGCCCGAGGAGGCATAGTTTAGGCGCGGCCAAAATTAGGGTTTTGGCATCGGTCCAAACGTAACCATGCGTTGGCTGGCGACCTTGGACGGCTAAGATTTGCATCTAAGGTGGAAGGGTGGCCGTTGATTTTTGCACGCCTTCGTTTTAGTGGACGCATAGGAAGGCCAACATGGTGGCGCGGCTAGGTTGGCATGCCGTGGGAATGGCATGCCTTGGCGCGGTTTAGGCGTGGCCAAACTTAGGATTTCCGGGCCGAGGTTACCATGCGTTGTCCGGTAACCTTGGATGGCTAGGTTTTGATCCTGGGATTGAAGGGGGGCCGTTGATTGTCGCATACCTTCGTTTTAGTAACCACATAGGGAATGCCAGCATGGTGGCGCGGCTACGTTGGCATGCCATGGGCATAGCATGCCTTGGCGCGGTTTGGGCGTGGCCAAACTTAGGATTTCGGGCCAAAGGTTACCATGAGTTTTCTTCGTAACCTTGGACTGGCTAGGATTTGCTCCCGAAATCTAAGGGAGACCGTTGATTGTCGCATGCCTTCGTTTTAGTAGCCCGACATGGGAAGGCCAGCATGGTGGCGCTGCTAGGTTGGCATGTCGTGGGCATGGCATGCCTTGGCGCGGTTTGGGCGTGGCCAAACTTAGGATTTCGGGCCAATGGTTACCATGCGTTGTCTGGTAACCTTGGATGGCTAGGATTTTATCCTGGGATTGAAGGGAGACCGTTGATTGTCGCACGCCTTCATTTTAGTACCCGTACAAGGAAGGCCAGCATGGTGGCTCGGCTAGGTTGGCATGCCTTGGCGCGGTTTGGGTGGGGCCAAACTTAGGATTTCAGGCCAGAGGTTACCATGCGTTGTCTGGTAACCTTGGATGGCTAGGATTTGATCCTAGGATTGAAGGGGGACCGTTGATTGTCGCACGCCTTCGTTTTAGTAGTCGCATAGGTAATGCCAGCATGGTGGCGCGGCTAGGTTGGCATGCCGTGGGCATGGCATGCCTTTGTGCGGTTTGGGCGTGGCCAAAATTAGGATTTCGGGCCAATGGTTACCATGCGTTGTTTGGTAACCTTGGATGGCTAGGATTTGATCCTGGGATTGAAGGGGGACCGTTGATTGTCGCACTCCTTCGTTTTAGTAGCCGCACATGGAAGGCCAGCATGGTGGCTCGGCTAGGTTGGCATGCCGTGGGCATGGCTTGCCTTGGCGCGGTTTGGGCATGGCCAAACTTAGGATTTCGTGCCAGAGGTTACCATGCGTTGTCTGGTAACCTTGGATGGCTAGGATTTGATCCTGGGATTGAAGGGGGACCGTTGATTGTCGCATGCCTTCATTTTAGTAGCCGCATAGGGAAGGCCAGCATGGTGGCGCGGCTAGGTTGGCATGTCGTGGGCATGGCATGACTTGGCGCGGTTTGGGCGTGGCCAAACTTAGGATTTTCACAATGGTTACCATGCGTTGTCTGGTAACCTTGGATGGCTAGGATTTGATCCTGGAATTGAAGGGGGATAGTTGATTGTCGCACGCCTTCGTTTTAGTAGCCGCACAGGGAAGGCCAGCATGGTGGCTCGTCTCGGTTGGCATGCCTTGGCGCGGTTTGGGCGTGGCCAAACTTAGGATTTCAGGCCAGAGGTTACCATGCGTTGTCTGGTAACCTTGGATGGCTAGGATTTGATCCTGGGATTGAAGGGGGACCGTTGATTGTCGCACGCCTTCGTTTTACTAGCCGCATAGGGAAGGCCAGAATGGTGGCGCGGCTAGGCTGGCATGCCTTGGCGCGGTTTGGGCGTGGCCAAACTTAGGATTTCGGGCCAATGGTTACCATGCGTTGTTTTGTAACCTTGGATGGCTAGGATTTGATCCTGGGATTGAAGGGGGACCGTTGATTGTCGCACGCCTTCGTTTTAGTAGCCGCATAGGGAATGCCAGCATGGTGGCGCGCCTAGGTAGGCATGCCGTGGGCATGGCATGCCATGGCGCGGATTTGGGCGTGGCCAAACTTAGGATTTTTAGCTAGAGGTTACCATTCGTTGTCCGGTAACCTTGGATGGCTAGGATTTGATCCTGGGATTGAAGGGGGACCGTTGATTATCGCACGCCTTCGTTTTAGTAGCCGCATAGTGATAGGTGTAGAATACACCGTATTTACTATATAGAGTTTATGCTTTCTTTGCTATTTTTCGTGTGAATTATGTATTTTACGGTTGCTTTTGAGTTATTAGGTACTCTGGAGTCGCATGGAGGAAAAGAAGAAGAAATCACTCAATCGGAGCGGAAAGGAGCAAGGAGAGCGAAAGTGTTCAACGACAAGTGCTATGTGGCGTCGAATCAACGATAAGGGGCTGCTAGCTCTGGTTCAAAGGAGAGCTAGTGGGATGCCATCAGGTAGCCCATATCCATCAGTCGGGTGCTTGTATCAATTTACATTCTTACCAAAAGCTTGGGTTCAAGATTCTCGAGAGTCATTTCTCTCAAATTTCACTTTCATTCCCTAACTCAAAGAGAAACCATGGTAGTTGTGGCTGCGGCTAGGAGGTTCGAATCAAGAAATGGAGGCGACTGTGGTGGATCGAGTTGGTTGTTGCTGATTCGAAGCAAAGAAGAGAGATCGACGAGCACAGGGAGGAATCGAGAAGATGATTGAGAAAATGCTCGAATTGAAATAGAGAGACAGAAAAGATAGGGTTTCAAAGAATACAAAAATGGGTTGATGATTGAGGTGGTAAGAGATGAATTTTCTGTTAATTGAGCTGTAAGTTATGGGTATTGAAGAATTTGGAGTTAGGGTTGGTTGCGGCTGTTGAATCGAGAGATTGAAATGGATTTGAAAAGAACGAAATGGTGGAGGATGAAGATGGGTTTTGTTGGTTAATCTTGTGGATCTGAGAATGGAATTCATTGAAGAAATTGGAGCAACTGAGTTTGGGTTGAACATGAGATACAGATTGTTGATGGTCTGAGATTGGGAAATTACAGAGAGAAGACCCTGATGTTGTTGGTTTCTATTGAATAAAGAAGATGGAGAAATTGGAAATGTTTTCATGTCACAGAGATGAGCAGAAAGGGGATCTGAGATTTACATGAAATTGAGAAATGGGTATGGCTTCTGGTTTGAATGGAGAAGATAATCTTGATGCTGTTGAAGAATGGGTATGAGGTTGTTCATAAGAATGAGAAGTTGCTTCTATGAAGATGATGGATTGAAGGAGCAATCAAGACCAGAAGTTGGAGCTAAATGACAATGAGGTTTGGCTGGGTACAATGGTGTTGCAGGCAAGACAAAGAAAGGTGGTTTTACAAAGAATTTGAGCTGAGATAAGTGCAACTGAAGGCAAAGGTGATCTGCTGGTGATGCAATGGATGTTGGTTTCACTAGAAGTTGTTGTGATTTGTACTGGAACTGGTGGATTAAAAAGGCAGGGTAGAGTTCATTGGTGGTGGAACTAGAAGTGATAGCAGGTAGTGTTGCTGCTATGTGTGCTGCCATAGTCTTGGAATGGAGGAGCTGGGAAGGAAAGCTGTGCTGCCAATGGGTACTGCAGCTGAACTAAGGCAACAATGATTGTTGGCCTGAGGTTGCAGCTGTTGCAGAGACAAGGTGATGGAGGAGCTTGTGGCAGTCAGCCAAGGGAAGACATTGCAAGAGCAGAATGAGAGTTGCTGAGACGAATGCTAGGAACTGAAAGCAGTGGTCGTAGTCAGTGTCAAGTTGCAGTTGGTGGTGATAAATGACAGGCAAAGTAAAGACAGAATCGCATATGGGGGTTGAAGCCCGGATGTTAGGCTTATCTTGAAAGAGTATATGAACTACGGGGGCGATTGGAGTTAGCGCAAGCTGGGATGGCGATGGTGACAACAAGCTACGAAGAATGGATGATGTGTGTTGAGTTAGCTCGAGACTATACAACCGAGATAGTTAGTGGAGAATGAATGAATGATTGCATGAAGTTTGGTGAGATGAACCGTGGTGCATCAAGTTATAGGTCTGACAATGGGGAAAGAATTGAGATGTCGCTTGAACCGAAATAACGGTGATGAGAATATGTATCTTTGTCTCTGTGTTGATGGTTTGACATTTAATGGAACCCAAATGGTTGAGCTAAAGCCGGTGGTTGGTCATGTGGTGAACTTGAAGTCGTGCAGGTTATGAAGCATGGCCTTGTATGGACTGTTGTCTTGCAGTGAGTGGGTTTAGGCTGTGACAGTGTGGTTTGGAGCAGAGAAACATGGTTCAGGTGGATGTTGTCTACCAGGTTCAGTGTAAGGAAATGGTCATGGTAAGAGAGAGACATTGATTCGGATGGAGAATTACAAGTTTTGGTGTTGGTATGGCAGGAAGCTATGACTTAGCTATTTGAGATGGAGTTTTTGCCTTTGGAATGGAAATTGCAGACTGGTTTTTGAGTTGTGGCTAAAAGTGAAGAAGCTAATGTTGAATTGGAGTGAATGGAAGAGCCAAGATGGCTGCAAAGTGTTGCACAGCCAATATGGTCACTAAGGAGATGGTGAAGCGCCATCTTGGTGCAACAGAACTATGGCTCGTCGCAACATGGCCTCGGGCCTATGCCGATTAGACCCCGACTCATCTTAACTCGGCCTCGACTCGAGACTTGGCTACCCGACTAAACCGAGCCTTGACTCGGTTTGACTCGATGGTGACCTGGGCTGGACCCGACCGTCCGACCCGTTGACCGGTGACCGGTTTGACTTTGCCAGTCACCCGAGATAGTTTTCCTGGCGACTTTTCCCGGCCAAATTCCGCGACGATTTTTGGGCGGAATTTTCACATGGGTTTTTCTCACACATGGGCTTGGTGGACCACTTGGAGATGGATTTTGAGAAGACCTAATATTGGAAGGAGTATCCTTTATGGAAATTGGAGAAACATATAAAGAGAAGACTTTTATAATCTTTGGATATATCTTTATGATTCTTTTGGCCTCTAGTTAGTGTTCTAGGGTTTACACCATGAAGTCTTTTCTCTTTCTTCTTGTTATGAACTCCATGAATATGAGCTAGAGTTTTATTATTGGTTATGGAATAAGTTGGATTTCCAAATATGGGTTTTAATTCAATAAATTAGTTTTCTCTCATATTATCGTTTATGATTTACCGTTAATATTGTTACATGATTTGAATGCTTGTTAGTCGAGTCGCGAGTCGATTGAGTTTGCTTTCATCTTTATTGCTAGATTAGGGTTATTATACGCAAAAGTGATAATTCCGGATTGCAAGTAGCATAAATATGATTATAGTTTGTAGTGATATATTCTTATGATCATATGTGAACCATAACCTTTGTTAAATCGGATTAGTGCGCTTTCCACGTTCGATTGCTTTGATTGGCCTGATTTCATAGAACTTAACGCATCTAGGGAATTAAACTTGATTAGTGCTTTTACACGTTAGGTTGTTCCTTTAGGTAGAATTCATATTCGCATCTTTTAATGTGTTTGTTGATGACATGAGGAGATTTGCGGGATATTCTTGCGATCAAGGTATTCTAGGGTCTTTGATAAAAGTTGAGATTAAAATATCAATTCTAGTTATTGTGTTGAAAACATGTTTGTGAATGAAAACGAAGTCCTTAACCAATACTTTCTCATCCGTAATTTGATTCGTTTACTTTTCTTTATTTGCTTTTATTTTATTTTAGTTTATAAAAATCACAAAACTACCGGTGTTATTTATAGGAAACCATAACACATTGACAACCTAGACCTCTCTGTGGGATCGATCCTTTCTTGCCCTTGCTATATTTATATTTTGAGTAGTAAGAAAGTGTAATTTATATTTGTGTCGGCTGACGACCGGTCAAATAGGGAAGGCCAGCATGGTGGCGCGGCTAAGTTGGCATGCCGTGGGCATGGCATGCCTTAGCGCGATTTTGGCGTGGCCAAACTTAGGATTTCGGGCCAGAGGTTATCATGCGTTGTCTGGTAACCTTGGATTGCTAGAATTTGATCTTGGGATTGAAGGGGGACCGTTGATTGTCGCACGCCTTCGTTTTAGTAGCCTCATAGGGAAGGCCAGTGGCTCGGCTAGGTTGGCATGCCTTGGCGCGGTTTGGGCGTGGCCAAACTTAGGATTTCGGGCCAAAGGTTACCATGCGTTGTCTGGTAACCTTGGACGGCTAGGATTTGCTCCTGAAATTGAAGGGAGACCGTTGATTGTCGCACGCCTTCGTTTTAGTAGCCGCATAGGGAAGGATAGCATGATGGCGCGGCTAGGTTGGCATGGCATGCCTTGGTGCGGTTTGGCGTGGCCAAACTTAGGATTTCGGGCCAAAGGTTACCATGCGTTGTCTGGTAACCTTGGACGGCTAGGATTTTCTCCTGAGATTGAAGGGCGACCGTTGATGGCCGCACGCCTTCGTTTTAGAAACCCTAATTAGCGCCCTTTACTAGAATCGCTGTAGAATTCTCGTACGGACTCAGATTTTGACGGTCCGCCCCTCAAATCGACCGGAAAAGAATTTCCTATCTCCCGTGGAGGGGATATTTAGGTTTTGAACTCGGGAGGTGAAAACAACCCGACAATAAAACTCACGAATAATTCAGGAGGGATGTTGCGGGCCCGAGGAGGCATAGTTTAGGCGCGGCCAAAATTAGGGTTTTGGCATCGGGCCAAACGTAACCATGCGTTGGCTGGCGACCTTGGACGGCTAAGATTTGCATCTAAGGTGGAAGGGTGGCCGTTGATTGTTCCACGCCTTCGTTTTAGTGGCCGCATAGGGAATTCCAACATGGTGGCGCGGCTAGGTTGGCATGTCGTGGGAATGGCATGCCTTGGCGTGGTTTGGGCGTGGCCAAACTTAGGATTTCGTGCCAGAGGTTACCATGCGTTGTCTGGTAACCTTGGATGGCTAGGATTTGATCCTGGGATTGAAGGGGGACCGTTGATTGTCGCATGCCTTCATTTTAATAGCCGCATAGGGAAGGCCAGCATGGTGGCGCGGCTAGGTTGGCATGTCGTGGGCATGGCATGACTTGGCGCGGTTTGGGCGTGGCCAAGTGATGCGTGTCGTAGGTGCAATCAAATTAATTCAAAATTTCCACTCAATTAAAAATAATATAATGGAAGTCAAGTTCGTTCCCACGAGGAGCAAGAGATCTTAGTTGTAAAAGTTGTCACGAAAGGGGGGTGTAAAAAGCAAAAGAAAACAAACAAAACAATTAAAAGATAAAGTTGAAAGCAATAAGAGAGACGAGATCAAGGAATCCTTCTTCGTTACGAAACAATGAATCAAGTTATGTTCTTTTCTTCTTGTTATTAGTCACAAATTATCACCAACCGTAGGTAAAGCAGCTAGCTCAGTGCTAAACCCCTAAATCCCTTATATCACCGGACACGGAAGTTCTCGACTACCGGATTCTAATCACCACGCCACCTAGAATTAGCTCAACCTAGATGTAACTTGGCTCATGCATTAGGTTTTGTGAATTTCTTAGGTTGATATTAGTAGTTAGACTCTTAGCTCAAGGTCTACTTGCTAACGTTGTTTCTACACACAATTGCTCCACGGAATCCCTCCGCAAGGTCTCGTGTTTGCTACTTATGTAAAGAGTCAAAGAACGATTACTTATCCCCTAACTTTCACTAGCTTTAGATTGAATTAACAAATCAATTTAGTTGGCCACCCCAAACAATCTATCAATCAATCATGAATGTCTTTAAGATCACTCCTATTAGTAAAAACAATCGATAATTATGTGAAAAACTTCAAGATAGAATTTGAAAACAAAAACTTAAATCATATGTTTAAAAACTAGGAATTCATCCTCAATCAATAAAATTAACTACTCATGTTAAAAGAGTTCACACAAAGAATAAGAAAAGAAAAGAATTGTGTGTGTAGAGATGTGTGTAAAAGTTGTAGAAAACTTCTCTATTTATAGGCTTCAATATTCTCCAATTCTTCTAAGGATTAGAATCCTTTTCCTTTTGCAATTCAATTTCCAAATCCAAGCTTTTCTCAACTCTTCACCTTCTCTTCCCAAATTTGAGTCCAATTCTCCATCCAATTCCTAGCCCAAGTCTTCATACCCATGAGAGAAGTCCATAGAAATTTCTGGAATTTTTGCTCGCCGGAAAACTGGGATTATGGCCGGAATTTGGCCGGAAAACGTCGCCGCCGGCCACCTGGAAATTTCTCCGTCAAGAGAATATTCGACGGAATATTCCGTCCGGTCCTCCGTTAGGACTAACGGTCAAACTGGTCAACCGTCAGTCAACTGTTAGTCAAAGGTCAAGGAGAAGGAGTGAGTCAGACTCGAGTTAGCTTCGACTCAATAGCCGGGCTTACTCGAGATGAGTCGAAGATCGAGTCACCGCTTACTCTACCGACTTGATTAATTCACTCACCTAATCGGTCATCGGGCTCGGTTGGGATCGGTCATCGGGATCGTTCGGATCGGTCCGAGTTGACTCGCGGAGGGGGAAAATTGGCCGAGTTTCGGTTGTTTATAGGGCTTGCACGAGCCAAATTCGTGCCGATCTTTAGTGTCTTCATCCCCGTTAAGAAGCCTAACATTCATCTAACATTTCAAACACATTCTCGCTTTTTAGGCTTCTCTATTCCGCCCGAATCGCTCTTGACTCTGGCTGCACCACCAACACGGATAGTTTCAACATCATCTTCTTCTATCCACGAACCCCGATTGAATTCATCTTAAATTTGTTTCCAACGAACCCCATTCTCGAACCCGAGTCTTAACCAAAGACCCATTTCCTCTCGTGTTGTTAACAAAGACCACCGTAACTCCATTACCGATTCGCTTCCTCCCCGAGTAATTCTTGTTAAAACCCAGCACTTCACTCGATTTCTCAATCTTTGGTTCGATTCAAACCAGTGCCAAACCCCTCTCTCGTTGCATCCGTCTTCTTTAAAAATCGAGTTCATCTTATATCATCGATTCCTTCTCTCTGTCGAAATAATCAAACCCTAGCTTTTCTTTTATGGCAAAAGATCTCACTGATCGAACATCACTTCTTTCCTTGGGTCTCAATTGCTTCTTCAGTTCTCAACCTCAACAGAACCATATTTATCTTCTCAAAGAAATCAATCGATCAAAGAATTCATTGGCTGCTGTTCTTCATGACTTCAATCACCAACATCATCGATCTCAATCATAGCAATATCTCCATCTTCATCTTGCTCACAGAGACAGCTAACCCTAACCTTTAACCTCTTCAATTTCTTGATGGCATCAAAACCCCTCAGCTCTCTGTTCTTGATTCGATTTCTCATCTTGTCTCAATTTCGAACAAAGCAATAGCAAAGAATCTACCGCTTCTAAGATTTCAGTGTAGAATGAATGAGAGAATTGTTCTTCTCTCAATTTCTTGAGCATTAACGGCACCATGGTCGCTTTCTCTCGATTTCAAGCATAGGAATGATTGAGAGTAAGGTTATCTCTCGATTTAGGGTCTAGTAAATGATTGAGGTGGATTAAAACGCCCGAGGATAAGACCACCCCAGTTTGGGTGTTAATAACACATATATTCTGATAAGGGCTACCCAAAGGATGACAACCCCTTAACCATAGCCGGGCCTGGCTTTAGTACTCCTCCGAAAGAGTTGCCCCTTAACCTTGGCTAGACTCCAGATAGTGTTCGCCCCTAAAATGACAATTTTGCCCTTTTTGCTCAAATAGAGTAATTTCTTCTTCTTTTCCTCCGTGTGACTCCAAAGTAGCTACAAAACTCAAAACAAGCATAAAATACATAATTTACAAGAAAAATAGCAAAGAAAGCATAAACTACTAGATAGTAAATTAGGTGTATTCTACACCTATCACCAAGATTAGGATTTCGGGCCAGTGGTTACCATGCGTTGTCTGGTAACCTTGGATGGCTAGGATTTGATCCTGGGATTGAAAGGGGACCGTTGATTGTCGCACGCCTTCGTTTTAGTAGCCGCATAGGGAAGGCCAGCATGGTGGCGCGGCTAGGTTGGCATGTCGTGGGCATGGCATGCCTTGCGCGGTTTGGGCGTGGCCAAACTTAGGATTTCGGGCCAATGGTTACCATGCGTTGTCTGGTAACCTTAGATGGATAGGATTTTATCCGGGGATTGAAGGGGGGCCTTTGATTGTCGCACGCTTTCATTTTAGTAGCCGTACAGGGAAGGACAGCATGGTGGCTCGGCTAGGTTGGCATGCCAAGGCGCGGTTTGGGCGGGGCCAAACTTAGGATTTTCAGCCGAGGTTTACCATGCGTTGTCCGGTAACCTTGGATGGCTAGGATTTGATCCTGGGATTGAAGGGGACCGTTGATTGTCGACGCCTTCGTTTTAGTAGCCGCATAGGGAAGGCCAGCATGGTGGCGCTGGCTAGGTTGGCATGCCGTGGGCATGGCATGCCTTTGTGCGGTTTGGGCGTGGCCAAAATTAGGATTTCGGGCCAATGGTTACCATGCGTTGTTTGGTAACCTTGGATGGCTAGGATTTGATCCTGGGATTGAAGGGGGACCATTGATTGTCGCACTCCTTCGTTTTAGTAGCCGCACATGGAAGGCCAGCATGGTGGCTCGGCTAGGTTGGCATGTCGTGGGCATGGCTTGCCTTGGCGCGGTTTGGGCGTGGCCAAACTTAGGATTTCTGGCCAAAGGTTACCATGCGTTGTCTGGTAACCTTGGATGTCTAGGATTTGATCCTGGGATTGAAGGGGGACCGTTAATTGTCGCACACCTTCGTTTTAGTAGCCGCATAGGGAAGGCCAGTGGCTCGGCTAGGTTGGCATGCCTTGGTGCGGTTTGGCGTGGCCAAACTAGGGTTTTGGGTCAAAGGTTACCATGCATTGTCTGGTAACCTTGGACGGCTAGGATTTTCTTCTGAGATTGAAGGGCGACCGTTGATGGCCGCACGCCTTCGTTTTAGAAACCCTAATTAGCGCCCTTTACTAGAATCGCTCGTAGAATTCTCGTACGACTCGGGATTTTGACGGTCCGCCTCAAATCGACCTAAAAGAATTTCCTATCTCCCGTGGAGGGATATTTAGGTTTTGAACTTGGGAGGTGAAAACAGCCCGACAAAAAACTCACGAATAATTCAGGAGGGATGTTGCATGGCCCGAGGAGGCATAATTTTGGCGCGGCCAAAATTAGGTTTTGGCATCGGGCCAAACGTAACCATGCATTGGGCCGGCGACCTTGTACGGCTAAGATTTGCATCTAAGGTGGAAGGGTGGCCGTTGATTGTTCCACGCCTTCGTTTTAGTGGCCGCATAGGGAATTCCAACATGGTGGCGCGGCTAGGTTGGCATGTCGTGGGCATGGCATGCCTTGGCGCTGTTTGGGCGTGGCCAAACTTAGGATTTCGTGCCAGAGGTTACCATGCGTTCTCTGGTAACCTTGGATGGCTAGGATTTGATCCTGGGATTGAAGGGGGACCGTTGATTGTCGCATGCCTTCATTTTAGTAGCCGCATAGGGAAGGCCAGCATGGTAGCGCGGCTAGGTTGGCATGTCGTGGGCATGGCATGACTTGGCACGGTTTGGGCGTGGCCAAACTTAGGATTTTCGGCCAATGGTTACCATGCGTTGTCCTGGTAACCTTGGATGGCTAGGATTTGATCCCTGGATTGATGGGGATTGTTGATTGTCGCACGCCTTCGTTTTAGTAGCCGCATAGGAAGGCCGCATGGTGGCGCGGATAGGTTGGCATGCCGCGGGCATGGCATGCATTGGCGCGGTTTGGGCGTGGCCAAACTTAAGATTTTCGGGCCAATGGTTACCATGCGTTGTTTGGTAACCTTGGATGGCCAGGATTTGATCCTGGGATTGAAGGGGGACCGTTGATTGTCGACGCCTTCGTTTTAGTAGCCGCATAGGGAATGCCGGCATGGTGGCGCGGGCTAGGTTGGCATGCCGTGGGGATGGCATGCCTTGGCGCTTTTGGGCGTGGCCAAACTTAGGATTTCCGGCTAGAGGTTACCATGCGTTGTCTGGTAACCTTGGACGGCTAGGATTTGCTTCTGAGATTGTAGGGAGACCGTTGATGGCCGCACTCCTTCGTTTTAGAAACCCTAATTTGCGCCCTTTACTTGAATCGTTGTAGAATTCTCGTACGGACTCAGATTTTGACGGTCCGTCCCTCAAATCGACCGGAAAAGAATTTCCTATCTCCCATCGAGGGGATATTTAGGTTTTGAACTCATTCAGGAGGTGAAAACAGCCCGACCGTAAAACTCAGGATTAATTCAGGAGGGATGTTGCGGGCCCGAGGAGGCATAGTTTAGGCGCGGCCAAAATTAGGGTTTTGGTATCGGGCCAAACGTAACTATGCGTTGGCTGGCGACCTTAGATGGCGAAGATTTGCATCTAAGGTGGAAGGTTGGCCGTTGATTGTTCCACGCCTTCGTTTTAGTGGCCGCATAGGGAGGGACAACATGGTGGCGCGGCTAGGTTGGCATGCCGTGGGCATGGCATGCCTTGGCGCGGTTTGGGCATGGCCAAACTTAGCATTTCGGGCCAGAGGTTACCATGCGTTGTCTGGTAACCTTGGATGGTTAGGATTTGATCCTAGGATTGAAGGGGGGTCGTTGATTGTCGCACGCCTTCGTTTTAGTAGCCGCATAGGGAAGGCCAGCATGGTGGCGCAGTTAGGTTGGCATGCCTTGGCGCGGTTTGGGCGTGGCCAAACTTAAGATTTCGGGCCAAAGGTTACCATGCGTTGTCTGGTAACATTGGATGGATAGGATTTGATCTTGGAATTAATGGGAGACCGTTGACTGTCGTACGCCTTCGTTTTAGTAGCCGCATAGGGAAGGCCAGTGGCTCGGCTAGGTTGCCATGCCTTGGCGCGGTTAGGGCGTGACCAAACTTATGATTTCGGGCAAAGGTTACCATGCGTTGTCTGGTAACCTTGGACGGCTAAGATTTGCTCCTGAAATTGAAGGGCGACCATTAATTGCGCACGCCTTCATTTTAGTAGCCGCATAGGGAAGGCTAGCATTGTGGCGCGGCTAGGTTGGCATGCCATTGGCATGGAATGCCTTGGTGCGGTTTGGCGTGGCCAAACTAGGTTTTGGGTTAAAGATTACCATGCGTTGTCCGGTAACCTTGGATGGCTAGGATTTGCTCCTGTGATTAAAGGGCGACCGTTAATGGCCGCACGCCTTCTTTTAGAAACCCTAATTAGCGCCCTTTACTAAAATCGCTGTAGAATTCTCGTACGGACTCAGATTTTGACGGTCCGCCCCTCGAATCGACCGAAAAGAATTTCCTATCTCCCTTGAAGGGGATATTTAGGTTTTGAACTCGTTCGGGAGGTGAAAACAATCCGACAGTAGAAACTCGGGAAGAATTCGGGAGGGATGTTGGATGTTGCGGGCCCGATGAGGCATAGTTTAGGTGCGGTCAAAATTAGGGTTTTGGCATCTGGCCAAACGTAACCATGCATTGGCTGGCGACCTTGGACGGCTAAGATTTTCATCTAAGGTGGAAGGGTGGCCGTTGATTGTTGCACGCCTTCGTTTTAGTGGCCGCATAGGGAAGACCAGCATGGTGGCGCGGCTAGGTTGGCATGCCTTGGCGCGGTTTGGGCGTGGCCAAACTTAGGATTTCGGGCCAGAGGTTACCATGCGTTGTCTGGTAACCTTGGATGGCTAGGATTTGATCCTGGGATTGAAGGGGGACCGTTGATTGTCGCATGCCTTCGTTTTAGTAGTCGCATAAGGAAGGCCAGCATGGTAGCGCGGCTAGGTTGGCATGCCGTGGGCATGGCATGCCTTGGCGCGGTTTGGGTGTGGCCAAATTTAGGATTTCGGGCCAATGGTTACCATGCGTTATCTGGTAACCTTGGATGGCTAGGTTTGATCCTGGGATTGAAGGGGGGCCGTTGATTGTCGTACGCCTTCGTTTTAGTAGCCGCACGGGAAGGCCAAAGATGGTGGTTCGGCTAGGTTGGCATGCCTTGGCGCGGTTTGGGCGTGGCCAAACTTAGGATTTCGGGCCAATGGTTACCATGCGTTGTTTGGTAACCTTGGATGGCTAGGATTTGATCCTGGGATTGAAGGGGGACCGTTGATTGTCGCACGCTTTTCGTTTTAGTAGCCGCACATGGAAGGACAAAGCATGGTGGCTCGGCTAGGTTGGCATGCCGTGGGCATGGCATGCCTTGGCGCGGCTTGGGCGTGGCCAAACTTAGGATTTTGGGCCAAAGGTTACCATGCGTTGTCTGGTAACCTTGGAAGGCTAGGATTTGCTCCTGAAATTGAAGGGCGACCGTTTATTGTCGCACGCCTTCGTTTTAGTAGCCGCATAGGGAAGGCTAGCATGGTGGCGCAGCCTAGGTTGGCTTGCCATTGGCATGGCATGCCTTGGTGCGGTTTGGCGTGGCCAAACTAGGGATTTGGGTTAAAGATTACCATGCATTATCTGGTAACCTTGGACGGCTAGGATTTGCTTCAGAGATTGAAGGGCGACCGTTGATGGCCGCACGCCTTCGTTTTAGAAACCTTAATTAGCGCCCTTTACAAGAATCGTTGTAGAATTCTCGTATGGACTCGATTTTGACGGTCCGCCTCAAATCGACCTAAAAGAATTTCCTATCTCCCGTAAAGGGATATTTAGGTTTTAAACTCGTTCGGGAGGTGAAAACAGCCCGACAGTAAAACTCAGGAATAATTCATGAGGGATGTTGCGGGCCCGAGGAGGCATAGTTTAGGCGCGGTCATAATTAGGGTTTTGGCATCTGGCCAAATGTAACCATGCGTTGGCTAACGACCTTGGACGGCTAAGATTTACATCTAAGGTGGAAGGGTGGCCGTTGATTGTTGCACGCCTTCGTTTTAGTGGCCGCATAGGGAAGGCCAGAGATGGTGGCGTGGCTAGGTTGGCATGCCGTGGGCATGGCATGCCTTGGCGCGGTTTGGGCGTGGCCAAACTTAGATTTTCGGGCCAAAGGTTACCATGCGTTGTCCGGTAACCTTGACGGCTAGGATTTTCTCCTCGAAATTGAAGGGCGACCGTTGATTTTCGCACGCCTTCATTTTAATAGCCGATAGGGAATGCCAAAGATGGTGGCGCGGATAGGTTGGCATGTCGTGGGCATGGCATGCCTTGGCGCGGTTTGGGCATGGCCAAACTTAGGTTTTTCGGGCCAAAGGTTACCATGCGTTGTCTGGTAACCTTGGACGGCTAGGATTTGCTCCTGAAATCAAGGGCGACCGTTGATTGTCGCACGCCTTCGTTTTAGTAGCTGCATAGGGAAGGCTATCATGGTGGCGCGGCTAGGTTGGCATGCCATTGGTGCGGTTTGGCGTGGCTAAACTAGGGTTTTGGGTCAAAGGTTACAATGCGTTGTCTGGTAACCTTGAATGGCTAGGATTTGCTTCTGAGATTGAAGGGAGACCGTTGATGGCTGCACGCCTTCGTTTTAGAAACCCTAATTAGCGTCCTTTACTAGAATCGCTGTAGAATTCTTGTACGGACTCAGATTTTGACGTTCCGCCCCTCAAATCGACCTAAAAGAATTCCTATCTCCCATCGAGGGGATATTTAGGTTTTGAACTCATTCATGAGGTGAAAACAAAATTTGACAAGAAACTCAGGAGGGATGTTGCGGGCCCGAGGAGGCATAGTTTAGGCGCGGCCAAAATTAGGGTTTTGGCATCGGGCCAAACGTAACCATGCGTTGGTTGGCGACATTGGATGGCTATGATTTGCATCGAAGGTGGAAGGGTGGCCGTTGATTGTTCCACGCCTTCGTTTTAGTGGCCGCATAGGGAAGGCCAACATGGTGGCGCGGCTAGGTTGGCATGCCGTGGGCATGGCATGCCTTGGCGCGGTTTGGGCGTGGCAAACTTAGATTTTCGGGGCGAAGGTTACCATGCGTTGTCTGGTAACCTTGGATGGATAGGATTTGATCCTGGGATTGAAAGGGGGGTCGTTGATTGTCGCACGCCTTCGTTTTAGTAGCCGCATAGGGAAGGCCAACATGGTGGCGCGGCTAGGTTGGCATGCCGTGGGCATGGCTTGCCTTGGCGCGGTTTGGGCGTGGCCAAACTTAGGATTTCGGGCCAAAGGTTACCATGCGTTGTCTGGTAACATTGGATGGCTAGGATTTGATCATGGAATTAATGGGGGACCGCGATTGTCGTACGCCTTCGTTTTAGTAGCCGCATAGGGAAGGCCTGTGGCTCGGCTAGGTTGGCATGCCTTGGCGCGGTTTGGGCGTGGCCAAACTTAGGATTTCGGGCCAAAGGTTACCATGCGTTGTCTGGTAACCTTAGACGGCTAGGATTTGCTCCTAAAATTAAAGGGCGACCATTGATTGTCGCACGCCTTCGTTTTAGTAGCCGCATAGGGAAGGCTAGCATGGTGGCGCGGCTAGGTTGGCATGCCATTGGCATGGCATGCCTTGGTGCGGTTTGGCGTGGCCAAACTAGGGTTTTGGGTCAAAGGTTACCATGCGTTGTCTGGTAACCTTGGACGGCTAGGATTTGCTCATGTGATTCAAGGGCGACCGTTGATGGCAGGCACGCCTTCATTTTAGAAACCCTAATTAGCGCCCTTTACTTGAATCGTTGTAGAATTCTCGTACGGACTCAGATTTTGACGGTCCTCCCCTCAAATCGACCGGAAAAGAATTTCCTATCTCCTATTGAAGGGATATTTAGGTTTTGAACTCGTTCGGGAGGTGAAAACAGCCCGACAAGTAAAACTCAGAAGAATTCATGAGGGATGTCATGCCCGAGGCGGCATAGTTTAGGCGCGACCAAAATTAGGGTTTTGGCATCTGGCCAAACGTAACCATGCGTTGGCTGGCGACCTTGGAAGGATAAGATTTGCATCTAAGGTGGAAGGGTGGCCGTTGATTGTTGCATGCCTTCGTTTTAGTGGCCGCATAGGGAAAGCTAGCATGGTGGCGCGGCTAGGTTGGCATGCCGTGGGCATGGCATGCTCTTGGCGCGGTTTGGGCGTGGCCAAACTTAGGATATCGGGCCCGAGGTTCCCATGCGTTGTCTGGTAACCTTGGGTGGCTAGGATTTGATCATGGGATTTAAAGGGGGCCGTTGATTGTCGCACGCCTTCATTTTAGTAGCCGCATAGGGAAGGCCAGCATGGGGGCGCGGCTAGGTTGGCATGCCGTGGGCATGGCATGCCTTGGCGCGGTTTGGGCGTGGCCAAACTTAGGATTTCAGGCCAAAGGTTACCATGCGTTGTCCGTAACCTTGGATGGCTAGGATTTTATCCTGGTATTGAAGGGGGACCGTTGATTGTCGACGCCCTCGTTTTAGTAGCCGCATAAGGAAGGCCAGCATGGTGGCTCGGCTAGGTTGGCATGCCGTGGGCATGGCATGCCTTGGCGCGGTTTGGGCATGGCCAAACTAAGGATTTCGGGCCAAAGGTTACCATGCATTGTCTGGTAACCTTGGATGGCTAGGATTTGATCCTGGGATTGAAGGGGGACCGTTGATTGTCGCACGCCTTCATTTTAGTAGCCGCATAGGTAAGGTCAGCATGGTGGCGTGGCTAGGTTGGCATGTCGTGGGCATGGCATGCCTTGGCGCAGTTTGGGCGTGGCCAAACTTAGGATTTCGGGCCAAAGGCTACCATGCGTTGTCTTGTAACCTTGGATGGCTAGGATTTGATCCTGGGATTGAAGGGGACTGTTGATTGTCGCACGCCTTCGTTTTAGTAGCCGCATAGGGAAGGCCAGCATGGTGGCGCGACTAGGTTGGCATGCCGTGGGCATGGCATCCCGTGGCGCGGTTTGGGCGTGGCCAAACTTAGGATTTCGGCCAAAGGTTACCATACGTTGTCTGGTAACCTTGGATGGCTAGGATTTGATCCTGGGATTTAAGGGGGACCGTTGATTGTCGCACGCCTTCATTTTAGTAGCCGCATATGGAAGGACAGCATGGTGGCGCAGCTAGGTTGGCATGCCGTGGGCATGGCATGCCTTGGCGCGGTTTGGGCGTGGCCAAACTTAGGATTTCGGGCCAGAGGTTACCATGCGTTGTCTGGTAACCTTGGATGGCTAGGATTTGATCCTGGGATTGAAGGGGGACCGTTGATTGTCGCACTCCTTCGTTTTTTAGTAGCCGCATAGGGAAGGCCGTGGGGCTCGGCTAGGTTGGCATGCCTTGGCGCGGTTTGGGCGTGGCCAAACTTAGATTTCGGGCCAAAGGTTACCATGCGTTGTCTGGTAACCTTGGACGGCTAGGATTTGCTCCTGAAATTGAAGGGCGACCGTTGATTGTCGTACGCCTTCGTTTTAGTAGCCGCATAGGGAAGGCTAGAATGGTGGCGCGGCTAGGTTGGCATGTCATTGGCATGGCATGCCTTGGTGCGTTTTGGCGTGGCCAAACTAGGTTTTGGGTCAAAGGTTACAATGCGTTGTCCGGTAACCTTGGACGGCTAGGATTTTCTTCGAGATTGAAGGGAGACCGTTGATGGCCGCACGCCTTCGTTTTAGAAACCCTAATTAGCGCCCTTTACTAGAATCGCGTAGAATTCTCGTACGGACTCGGATTTTGACGGTCCGCCCCTCAAATCGACCGGAAAAGAATTTCCTATCTCCCTTCGAGGGGATATTTAGGTTTTGAACTCGTTCGGGAGGTGAAAATAGCCCGACAGTAAAACTCAGGAAGAATTCAGGAGGGATGTTGCGGGCCCGAGGAGGCATAGTTTAGGCGCGGCCAAAATTAGGTTTTGGCATCGGGCCAAACGTAACCATGTGTTGGTTGGCGACCTTGGATGGCTAAGATTTGCATCGAAGGTGGAAGGGTGGCCGTTGATTGTTCCACGCCTTCGTTTTAGTGGTCGCATAGGGAAGGCCAACATGGTGGCGCGGCTAGGTTGGCATGTCGTGGGCATGGCATGCCTTGGCGCGGTTTGGGCGTGGCCAAACTTAGATTTCGGTCCAAAGGTTACCATGCGTTATCCGGGTAACCTTGGATGGCTAGGATTTGATCCTGGGATTGAAGGGGGTCGTTGATTGTCGCACGCCTTCGTTTTAGTAGCCGCATAGGGAAGGCCGGCATGGTGGCGCATGCTTAGGTTGGGCGTGGCCAAACTTAGTGGGCATGTCATGCCTAACATTGGATGGCGCGGTTTGGGCGTGGCCAAACTTCAGATTTTGGTAGCCAAAGGTTACCATGGCGTTGTCCGGTAACCTTAGACGGCTAACCTTATGATTTGCTCCCCGAAATTGAAGGGCGACCATTGATTGTCGCACGCCTTCGTTTTAGTAGCCGCAAAGGGAAGGCTATCATGGTGGCTCGGGCTTAGGTTGGCATGCCATTGGCATGGCATACCTTGGTGCGGTTTGGCGTGGCCAAAATAGGGTTTTAGGTCAAAGGTTACCATGCGTTGTCCGGTAACCTTGGACGGCTAGGATTTGCTCTGTGATTGAAGGGCGACCGTGATGGCCGCACGCCTTCATTTTAGAAACCCTAATTAGCGCCCTTTATTAGAATCGTTTGTAGAATTCTCGTACGGACTCATATTTTGACTGGTCCGCCCTCAAATAGACCGGAAAAGAATTTCCTATCTCCAATCAAGTGGATATTTAGGTTTTGAACTCGTTCGGGAGGTGAAAACAGCCCGACAAGAAACTCGGGAAGAATTCGGGAGGGATGTTGCGGGCTTGAAGAGGCATAGTTTCGGCGCGGCCAAAACTAGGGTTTTGGCATCTGGCCAAACGTAACCATGCGTTGGCTCGCGGCCTTAGACGGCTAAGATTTGCATCTAAGGTGGAAGGGTGGCCGTTGATTGTTGCACGCCTTCGTTTTAGTGGCCGCATAGGGAAGGCCAGCATGGTGGCGCGGCTAGGTTGGCATGCCGTGGGCATGGCATGCCTTGGCGCGGCCATGGGCGTGGCCAAACTTAGATTTCGGGCAAGAGGTTACCATGCATTGTCCGGTAACCTTGGATGGCTAGGATTTGATCCTGGGATTGAAGGGGGCCGTTGATTGTCGTACGCCTTCGTTTTAGTAGCTGCATGGGAAGGCCAAAGATGGTGGCGCGGCTAGGTTGGCATGCCGTGGGCATGGCATGCCTTGGCGCGGTTTGGGCGTGGCAAACTTAGGATTTCGGGCCAAAGGTTACCATGCGTTGTCTTGTAACCTTGGATGGCTAGGATTTGATCCTGGGATTGAAGGGGGACCGTTGATTATCGTACGCCTTCGTTTTAGTAGCCGCATAGGGAAGGCCAGCATGGTGGCTCGGTTAGGTTGGAATGCCGTGGGCATGGCATGCCTTGGCGCGGTTTGGGCATGGCCAAACTAAGGATTTCTGCACCAAAGGTTATCATGCGTTGTCCGGTAACCTTGGATGGCTATGATTTGATCCTGGGAATGAAGGGGGACCGTTGATTGTCGCACGCCTTCGTTTTAGTAGCCGCACAGGAAAGGCCGGATGGTTGCGCGGCTAGGTTGGCATGCCGTGGGCATGGCATGCCTTGGCGCGGTTTGGGCGTGGCCAAACTTAGGATTTCGGGCCAAAGGTTACCATGCGTTGTCTGGTAACCTTGGATGGCTAGGATTTGATCCTGGATTGAAGGGGGACCGTTGATTGTCGCACGCCTTCGTTTCGATAGCCGCATAGGGAAGGCCGAGCATGGTGGCGCGGATAGGTTGGCATGTCGTGGGCATGGCATCCTTGGCGCGGTTTGGGCGTGGCCAAACTTAGGATTTCGGGCCAAAGGTTACCATGGGTTGTCTGGTAACCTTGGATGGCTAGGATTTGATCCTGGGATTTAAGGGGGACCGTTGATTGTCGCACGCCTTCGTTTTAGTAGCCGCATAGGGAAGGCCAGAATGGTGGCGCGGCTAGGTTGGCATGCCGTGGGCATGGCATGCCTTGCGCGGTTTGGGCGTGGCCAAACTTAGGATTTCGGGCCGAGGTTACCATGCGTTGTCTGGTAACCTTGGATGGCTAGGATTTGATCCTGGGATTGAAGGGGGACCGTTGATTGTCGCACGCCTTCGTTTTAGTAGCCGCATAGGGAAGGCCAGCGGCGCGGCTAGGTTGGCATGCCTTGGCGCGGTTTGGGCGTGGCCAAACTTAGGATTTCGGGCCAAAGGTTACCATGCGTTGTATGGTAACCTTGTACGCTTAGGATTTGCTCCCGAAATCAAGGGCGACCGTTGATTGTCGTACGCCTTCGTTTTAGTAGCTGACATAGGGAAGGCTAGCATGGTGGCGTGGCTAGGCATGGCATGCCTTGGTGCGGTTAGGCGTGGCCAAACTAGGGTTTTGGGTCAAAGGTTACCATGCGTTGTCCTGCAACCTTGACGGCTAATATTTGCTCCCGTGATTGAAGGGCGACCGTTGATGGCCGCACGCCTTCATTTTAGAAACCCTAATTAGCGCCCTTTACTAGAATCGTCAGAGAATTCTCATACGGACTCGAATTTTGACGGTCCGCACCTCAAATCGACCTAAAAGAATTTCCTATCTCCTATCGAGGGGATATTTAGGTTTTGAACTCGTTCGGGAGGTGAAAACAGCCCGATAGTAAAACTCATGAATAATTCAAGAGGGATGTTGCGGGCCCGAGGAGGCATAGTTTAGGCGCGGCCAAAATTAGGGTTTTGGCATCTGGCCAAACGTAACCATGCGTTGGTCGGCGACCTTAGACGGCTAAGATTTGCATCTAAGGTGGAAGGGTGGTCGTTGATTGTTGCACGCCTTCGTTTTAGTAGCCGCCTAGGGAAGGCCAGCATGGTGGCGCGGCTAGGTTGGCATGCCGTGGGCATGGCATGCCTTGGTGCGGTTTGGGCGTGCCAAACTTAGAATTTTTGGGCCGAGGTTACCATGCATTGTCTCAGTAACCTTGGATGGCTAGGATTTGATCCCTGGATTGAAGGGGGCCGTTGATTGTCGCAGCCTTCGTTTTAGTAGCCGTATAAGGAAGGCCAAAGATGGTGGCGCGGCTAGGTTGGCATGTCGAAGGCATGGCATGCCTTGGCGCGGTTTGGGCGTGGCCAAACTTAGGATTTTCGGGCCAAAGGTTACCATGCGTTTTTTCGGTAACCTTGGATGGCTAGGATTTGATCCTGGGATTGAAGGGGGCCGTTGATTGTCGTACGCCTTCGTTTTAGTAGCCGCATAGGGAAGGCCGCATGGTGTCTCGGCTAGGTTGGCATGCCGTGGGAATGGCATCCCTTGGCGCGGTTTGGGCATGGCCAAACTAAGGATTTTCGGGCCAAAGGTTACCATGCGTTGTCTGGTAACCTTGGATGGGTTGATTGTCACACGCCTTCATTTTAGTAGCCGCATAGGAAGGCCAAAGCATGGTGGCGCGGCTAGGTTGGCATGTCGTGGGCATGGCATGCCTTGGCGCGGTTTGGGCGTGGCCAAACTTAGGATTTCCGGATCAAGTGGGCCAAAGGTTACCATGCGTTGTCTTGTAACCTTGGATGGCTAGGATTTGATCCTGGATTGAAGGGGGACCGTTGATTATCGCACTGCTTCGTTTCGGAGTAGCCGCATAGGGAAGGCCAGCATGGTGGCGCGGCTAGGTTGGCATGCCGTGGGAATGGCATCCTTGGCGCGGTTTGGGCGTGGCCAAACTTAAGATTTTCGGGCCAAAGGTTACCATGCGTTGTCTGGTAACCTTGGATGGCTAGGATTTGATCCTGGGATTTAAGGGGGACCGTTGATTGTCGCACGCCTTCGTTTTAGTAGCGCATAGGGAAGGCCAAAGATGGTGGCGCGGCTAGGTTGGCATGCCGTCGGCATGGCATGCCTTGGCGCGGTTTGGGCGTGGCCAAACTTAGGATTTTCGGGCGAGGGTTACCATTCGTTGTCTGGTAACCTTGGATGGCTAGGATTTGATCATGGGATTGAAGGGGGGACATTGATTGTCGCACGCCTTCGTTTTAGTAGCCGCATAGGGAATGCCAAAGATGGTGGCGCGGCTAGGTTGGCATGCCGTGGGCATGGCATGCCTTGGCACGGTTTGGGCGTGGCCAAACTTAGGATTTCGGGCCAAAGGTTACCATGCGTTGTCTGGTAATCTTGGACGACTAGGATTTTCTCCTGAAATTGAAGGGCGACCGTTGATTTTCGCACGCCTTCATTTTAGTAGCCGCATAGGGAAGGCTAGCATGGTGGCGCGGCTAGGTTGGCATGCCATTGGCATGGCATGCCTTGGTGCTGCTTGGCGTGGCCAAACTAGTGTTTTGGGTCAAAGGTTACCATGCGTTGTCTGGTAACCTTGGACGGCTAGGATTTGCTCCTGAGATTGAAGGGAGACCGTTGATGGCCGCACGCCTTCGTTTTAGAAACCCTAATTAGCGCCCTTTACTAGAATCGATGTAGAATTCTCGTACGGACTCAAATTTTGACGGTCCGCCCCTCAAATCGACAGGAAAAGAATTTCCTATTGTTTATGAGTGAAAACTATTCCTGCCAGTTTTGGTAATTTGGGGTGTGTGGACGAGGATTGAATCTAAACCCTAAACAAATGCACTGCGCGGTGAGTGCTTGTAGATTCGGAAATCAATCTGTGCAAGTCCGGCCTAAACCAAGAATTTGCCGTTCCAGACTTGTTTCGGTCACAAAGTGAAGGAAATGGGGTTGATCTTAGGGAGGGAAGCGAAGAAGGTGTTGAGATTGTGAAGGTGTGGCTTGCTTATGACTTGTAGAAGAAAGCTGAACCGGCTTACAGGATGCAAGCTATCAGTTCCGGTATTTTGTATTAACACTTGGTTTCTGTATTTTGTCTGGACTTGCCCTTGTTGGTGGAAATAGGGAGGAGAACCTATTTATACAAGTCATTGAGCCTTATTCACGTCTCTCGTGGGAAGTGGAGGAAGTGGAGTGACGGAGTAGTGGTGAAGTTGTGTGTTGATGCTACACGATCAGTCTTGCCCACTTCTCCTCTCATCGCTAACCGTCCATAACTTCCTAACACGTTCTTGTGATGGCGCGTTGCACGCCGCACGCAGAAACCGCCTGCACCAATACCCCAAAGATGTATCCCCGCCAGACATGATTGATGTTCTGGAATGTGTGGATCGTGGATCCATGAAAGGTAGCATGTAATCTTCAATTGAATAACTCTGCGTTATTCGGAAGTTGATACTTGTGAAGTATCATGTGTATTTTATGCAGTGCATCGCATCATGGTGTGGTAAAGTGATGGGTGGTGACGCCTCACCGACCAATTAACTCCCGACCGTGGTTGTATAACCAAGTCAGTGAAGTTGGACGGACGAGATGATCTTTGAGACACTCATCTGCGACCGTTAATGAATTAGGGTTTTTGAAGAGGTGCGCAAGCATCACTCTTTAGCTTGGTTGAAACCAAGCATGGGATATAATTTTGACAAGGCCTACCGTGCATGTGTGTAGACAACATGGCGGTGTAGGCGCCTATTCTCATTACCTCACGAAAGTATGATCTGGGCCACTCAATTCATCCGGTGAAGTTGAGTGGTCGAGATCAATTTATGACAGAAAACTAGTGCCGCAAGAGCCGCATGCCACGCTCACTTCGGGCGCCCGTTCCAAGACGACCAATCTTGGTCGGTCTTGGCGGATTGGTCCGGTGTGAAGGTGGTAGGCTGGTGTTCACGCCTATACCTGAACATCCCACAAAAACGTTATCTAAGCCATCCAAATCGCCCGGCGAAGTTGAGTGGTCGAGATCAGTTTGCGGTTTGGGAGGTGTGACCACGCTAGTTTGGGCGCGCATTTTGGAATAACCAGGCATGGTATGCCTTGGACGATCGGGTGAGGGAATAGATGGGTCCACGGTGGTCATGCTGGTATGACCGGTCATGCTTAATCTAATCTTGGACCCTCCATTCGTACCGGAGAAGATGGACGCTCGTGATGCTCAAAACCCT
The DNA here is from genome assembly GCA_023531295.1 of Papaver armeniacum. Classification (NCBI taxonomy): domain Eukaryota; kingdom Viridiplantae; phylum Streptophyta; class Magnoliopsida; order Ranunculales; family Papaveraceae; genus Papaver; species Papaver armeniacum. Next base: position 18,608 of record JAJJWW010002171.1, on the reverse strand, counting down.
AATTTTGGGTTTCAAGGCCGTGCGTCATGCTTGATTCGGGCGTACGAATCGAGATGACCAACCATAGTTGGTCGTGGCCGATTGGTCAAGTATGTGGGCGGGCCACGTTGATTGTGTTGACATGCTCTCGGGCCCTTTGAATCTACATCTACACCCTCCATCTATACCCGCGAAGATGGATGGTTGAGACCGTTGCGACACATGTAATATGCCGCAAACCCTAATTTTAGGGTTTTCCGCCCCATACTGCTATGGTTAGGACGTTTTGGCAAGCTAGGCCAATTCTGGAGGGAGGCCGACCATGCGGGGTCCGCGTTGGTTCTACAAAGGATATTCCATACCCGCTTGGGGGTGATGGAATTGATCCGGGTCATCCAATCATGCTTGTGGAGTTGGATGATCTATGATCATATCCGACCGATACGGATCAGTCCGGATGCTCAATCGGCTAGTATAACACACCGAGAGGGGCTCAATCGGGCTAGTATAACACACCGAGAGTCACCATGACGGTATTTCGTACATGGTTTCATTATAATGCTTGGAGGTTCGTGTTGCTCTGTAAGAGCAACACTCGATCGTCATCTTGCACCGATAATGAGTACAGAAATACAAGGCCGATTGCGCATTAATTAATAATGCTAGAAATTCATAGGGTATATGGGATTGTTGCTACATGCTCCAACCTCGGATGAATTTCGTGTATTCCTGAGAATGGGATTGTGCCACATGCTCCATTCTAGGTGAATTAAGTGAGGGAGTATACAACACTTATTAATGGCTTTATCTTTTACAAGATGTCAGTAGCATTGTTTTCTACGGCTTTTACAATTTTAACCTTAAATGAAAATCCACCATCAACATTAAGTCCCCGCCTAGCACGTAATGGTTACACCATTGTGTGGTAGGCATGAGATGGTGACAGTTAAAGACAAAGCTTATGAGACAAAGTTAGATGTTACCAGGAGAGACGGGTTATCCTGTCCTTGGATCATGTCACGTTCAAGAGGCGTCCAGGAGAGTGTTCCCCTAGCATGATGTCGGTCTTGCCTGCTTCGATGGACTGTTACGCCTGTTTCATTCGTGGGGTTACTGCACCTACTTGATCGAACGTGGGCTTGATGTGCCTGTTTTGGTTCGAGTACCAGCCTTGTGACTTCGATCAATACCAGACTTGAAACTTGAGCAATACCGGACTTGGGACTTGATCAACACCGTACTTGAAACTTGAGCAATACCGGACTTGTGACTTGATCAATAATGCTGGTGTTTGGACCCAATACCAGCCTTGTGTACTCCAACGTGAATGTGTGTTCTGTCGTGTGTGACTACACATCTCACGCGTTTTTTATACAAGTACTGACTCATGTATTTTATTGTAGAATGAAGAAAAGAACTCATGTTGAGACGTCTTCTGGGGATAATCTTTGGTGCCAAGTCGAGGTGTTGACAGCCTTCAAAGATATGCCGAACATTGATGATGAGTTGTTCACCGCGCCCTTTAGACTATATGAAAATATCCGTTCCACAAGATAACCCTTCTCCTATCGACTTCAAGATTTTTCATGCTCCGCTAGGCCCTCATGAAGATGAGACGTATGTTGAGCAATGAGTACATCAAAGATAACTTGACCGGAGCGACTTGATTATTGATGCGGCTTGAGTGTTGAAACGGCTCGAGAGGATGTTAAAGTGGTTTCTGGTGCGAACGTTGAGGTGGATCCTGGAGAGAGTGTTGAAGAAGGATTCTCAAGCGAGCGTGGGCCCTGGAGAGAGCGTTGAGGCGCTCTGAATAAACCATTGAAGCACTTCGCTAGAGGGAGCGTTGAAGTGTTCCCCTCTTCGCCCGATTTACCCTTGCGAATTCCATGCTTCTTGACTCGACCATCTCTCTCATGTTGAAGAATTCCTTGACTCGACGGTGAAGGAACTTCATGCTCGAGCCTCGGTCCCAAGCGTGGTTTACATGGTTTGTTCGTAGTGGTTGTTGTCGAGCCAGATATGGAATATCTTGGACATTGTTTCATCATTGTGGGAGTCGTGCATGTGGTACGGGAGTTGGAGTTGACGGATGCGCTTGTATCTCGGTGGTTTTCCTCTTGCTGCTTCAGGGAACTGCTTACAGAAAGGCTAAAGGTTGTATCGCCTGTTGGTGAGATATATGCCCCTACAAACATTATGAGGCTCTTTATCACCTACAGGCCCGGTTCTTTCTATCATCGGGCATATGTTGTTGTAGATGAGCGTTCAACAGCTCCAGAGGATGACCAAAAGCGCGGATTCTCCAACATAGCATGATAGACATGTACCAATGTCTGATAAAGTGACTCGCCCGGATCTTGTTCGACCGCTGTCTGATAGAGTGACTCGCTGATAGGGTGTAGAATACATCCTATTTATTATCTATTGTTTATGCTTTCTTTGTTATTTTTCTTGTAAATTATGTATTTTACGCTTGTTTTGAGTTTATAGCTACTTTGGAGTCGCACGGAGGAAAAGAAGAAGAAATCACCCAATTTGAGCCAAAAGGGCAAAAAGGTCATTTTACTGTGCGATTGATATATGGAGCCCATTTGAGGCTAAGGGGCAACCCAATTTGGAGGAGTACTAAAGCCGAGGCCCAGCTCAATGCTAAGGGGGTTGTCATCGTGGTACCCCTTATCATTTATCGAGAGGGTGTAATTATCCTTGGGTATCCCTTATCTAAGTGGGGTGGTCCTTATCGGTGGGTAACCCTTATCTCAAATGATGGGGTGTCTGAATCCGCCCCATTCATTACACAACCCTAAATCGAGAAGAGAATTCTCTTTCTCAATCATTCTCTTATTTCGCTCCACCCAGAAAGTGAGAAAGAAAACGACCATGGCATATTGTTGAACCCGAGAAATCGGAAGTGAGAATCGACTCGAGAGTCATTTCATCATGGTAGAGATCGAGAACTCGATGAAAGTGAGGGTGTCAATGTAACTGATTGAGATTCGGATGAATCAAAATGGGTTCTGGAGTCATGAAACAAGATGGGCTCGACTTGTTTATGGGATTTGAAGAGAAAAGACTGTGGTGAATTACAGGGAGGATTTCTGTTGAAAAAAGAAAATGGGTATGAGTCTAAAGAGGCTGAGTTACTGGTGAAGTTGGAGTTGCTGATGAAGCTGAAATTGAGAGAAACTGAAGAACAGAGATGAGTTCAAACCGAAAGAGAGAGAAGCAGATTGAAGGGTCTGTGAATCGAGAAGAAGAAAGCTTTGAAATTGTTATGATGGTGAGGTAGATTCAGTTGATGTTGAGAAGTCGATGATGAAATTGAATGAGTTTACGTGAATGGGTTGCGGTTAGAGAGAAGACAGAACATGGGTATTGAACAAGGTGATGATGATGTCGATCGAGAAGTCGGGTTGCTCGAATTTGTTGGTTTGAGTTCGGTGATGGGATTTGGTTTGAATCGATCTCGAATCTTTGTTGGGTTTTGGCATTGAGTTGAATGAGACCTCACTGCTGCTATTGAAATCAAGAGGATGGGTTTGTAATTGTGAAAGCAGTGGAGAAATGTTGGGCTTCTGTTGAATCGGGAGCAGAGTGAAAGTCCGGTGATTTTTGTGGTAGCAGGGAATTACGATGAAGGATCTAAAGCTGTTACAGAGCTGGTAGTTGATGGGTTATGAAATGAAACTGCAAGAATGAAGCTCTATTACACACAATGGTTGAATGAAAATGTTAGATGTATGTGTAGGTTCTTAGCAGGGGAAGATTGAAGACAAATCGGCCTGAAATTGGCCTGAGAATGCCCAGAAAACAAACGGAACTCTGTCGGATTTTATACCCGACCGAGTTAACTCGCATCGGCCGATGCGCTCGATTCAACCCAACCAGTTAGACTATTCAAATAGAGTTATCGACCCACTAGAGAGCTGACTCGGTGTCCGACTTCTCTACTCCCTTGACTAGCTGACTAACGGAGACCGTTATCCCGATTTATCTCCGACGGCATCGTAACGAATATTCCTCTAGTGGACCTGCAGTGATATTCAGTGGCTTGGCGACGACTATTCCTACGGATTCCGGCCATAATACCAGTTTTCCTACAGTAAAAAAAATCCAAAATTTTCTCGTGGACTTCTCTCATGGGTGTGAAGACTTGGACTAGGAATTGGATGGAGAATTGGGCTCAAATTTGGAAAGAGAAGATGGAAGAGGAGAAAGACTTGAATTTGGAAATTGAATTGCTAAATTTCTATTCCTTGGAAGATTTGGAGAATATTGAAGCCTATAAATAGAGAAGTTCTCTATATCTTTTACACACCTCTTTACACACACAACACTTGTGTTTTTGCTAGCTTTTGAAAATTCTTCTTCTTAATTATTTGTGTGAACTTGAAAATTCTCCTTTTAATAATTATTTGTGTGAATTTCAAAAACATGAGTAGCTAATTTTCTTATTGATTGAGGATGAATTCCTAGTTCTTAACATGATTTGAGTTTTGTTTCAATTCTATCTTGAGATTTTTCACATGATTATCGATTGTTTTTACTAATAGGAATGTTTATTCATTCATGATTGATTGATAGATTGTTTGGAGTGCACGCTAAATTGATTTGTTAATTGATCTAAATCTTGTATAAGTTAGGGAATACGTAATCGTTCTCGACACTTTACACAAGTAGAAAACACGAGACCTTGCGGAGGGATTTCGTGGAGCAATTGTGTGTAGAAACAACGCTAGAAAGTGAACCAAGCGAACCGAGTTTAACTACTAGTACTAAACCTAAATTCATAAATCTTAATGCATTCATGGAATTACATCTTGTAAGCGAACCTCAAGGTGGTTCTTTTGAATAGAATCTGATAACTAAGCGGACTTGTTACTCAGTGAAATAAGGGATTTTGGGGCTAGCTAAGCGGACCTGCTATCCTACTGGTTGGTGATAATTAGGACTAATAACAAGTAGAAAAGAACATAACTTGATTCATTGTTTCGTAACGAAGAAGGATTCCTTGATCTTGTCTCTCTTATTGCTTTCAACTTTATCTTTTAATTGTTTTGCTTATTTTCTTTTGCTTTTTAAACCCCCTTTTTTGTGACAATTTTTACAACTAGAATCTCTTGCTCCTCGTGGGAACGAACTTGACTTCCATTATATTATTTTTAATTGAGTGGAAATAAGATATTAATTTGATTGCACCTACGACACGCATCAAATTTTGGCGCTCGGCCGCTCACGGGAGCAAAAATGTGGATGATTTTAGTTGTTTTTATTTTTTTCTTTTTGCTTTATACTTGCTTTGTTGGATTCTTTCGTATCTAACTTAAGTTTTTGAGAATCTTATTTCGTGGTACCAGTTTTCCATGTATGGTGGACAAGAGCAAGCATATTACAAAGAATCAATACGGTTTTCAACCTCAATATTATGACAACTTCCAACCATCCTTAGGATACAATCAAAACCAATCTTTTGGCTATGATCAATTTCCTATAGAACCTTATGTATATTCTCATACATATCAACAACCTTATGACGGGTATGTAAGTGGACAATCACAGGGATGGAAGGATAGTTATGCATCTAACAATTTGTTTTCTAGTAATGTGCAGACAGAGAATTTGGAATATACTCCTCTTCATCGTGTTTTTCCTTCACTTTTTCCAAAAGAGGAGATACAGTCTAAAAACTCTATAAACGGTGGTAAGCGTGTGAACGTCAGAAACTTACACGAAATTATACAAATTGGAAGATGATGGAGACTCGGAAGAGCTTGTCGCAAATTAGTAGGACTATTCATATGGAACTTAAACGACGTCGGGATAAAGGTTATGAAACCGATGAAGATTCTTATTATGGTGAGTCTGAAAATGAAGATGATTGTGTTGAAAAGGACCAACCTTTGGAGACTTTTGAAGACGCTAGTGTAGCTTACTCGAGCCTTGATCTTAATAATGATCAAGCACCTATTCAAAAGGTAGAGCTTGAAGATGATGCATTTAGTGCTTGGAAAAAATTCCTTAGGGAAAGATATGAGTCTGCGGAAGTGTATGAGCGTTCCAACAATGAGGAAGTTATTCCAACTCCTCGATCATAATAACGATCCTTCACCTATTCAAAAGGAGGAGATTGGGTGACTTACCTATTGTTATAAACGGTGTAACACCCGCACAAGAAGATCTTACAATCTATACCGACGAGAATCATTTTAGTGAATGGCCCGATTCCGATGATGAGAATGTTGAAGAGATGATACTAGAGGATGAAACCAAATTGATTGATTTTGTGGAAGACCCAATTGAACTTGCCAATGATTATAATGATGCCAAAACTTTGGTTAAGGTAGAAAATGACGAAGAATGGTTGCAAGGTTTAATAAAGGACCACGATATACAAGAGGTAAGTAATTCACTTGAATTTTTTAAGGATGAAGAGGATTCTATAATACAAGAAATTGTGCAAGGTTTGTCTAACCCTTTGCATATTGATTCTTCTCCTTTACCTCTTATTGGTTTGAATGTATGTGCTTCGAAAGTATTTTTGGATGATTTTGTTTCTAGATATCCACCATTGGAAACACTTGATGCTAACACTATGCAGGTTTGCCAAGAGGAATACATGGAAATTCCCAAATTCTATATTCTTTATACATTTCCGAGTGTGGACAAGAATAAGTGTGGGGAAATTCCTATCGAGCGATAATTTCACTATTATTTTCTTTGTGCTAACATTTGTATGGAGTTATTGTTTGCAAAACAGGTATTATGGTTGGATCCCTAAATTTTCCGATTGTTAGTATATGGGGAATGAATCTTACAAGAGCTAAGTCGGGCCGTCGACTTTAAAACAAGCGCTTAATGGGAGGCAACCCATAGGTTTTGTATTTCTTATCCTTTTGCTTTTTATTATTTCTTTTTCTTGTTCCATATCATGTTAAAATTTCCCACCTTGACTTTACTAGGAGGATTCAATTACATTGAGGACAATGTAAGGTTTAAGTGTGGGGGAGTGGTTAAGCATGTATTTAAAAAAAATTTACAAAAAAAATTAAAAAAGTTTTTAAAAAAAAAAAAAAGTTTTTACTTAAAACCTTCAACTTTTTTAGATTTTAGAGTCACTAGCATACTTCTAGGAATGTTTACATAGAGATTTTGACCGACATAATTGAACTTGGAAATGTTAGAGAACTACATTCGGATTTCTTGCTTGTTAGAGTGTTAAATAATGGATTTAATCATGCCGGTGATGCGAATTTGGTGCGGGAGAAATGCATTATTAGAGTTGCTGATCAATCATTAGTGGAGACTACCCGTATTCATATCATGTGAGGCACCGACCAGAAATTTTTCCATCTACTAAAAAGCTTCTTTTGAGTGTGTGTCACCATACGTTAATTCCGGGTAGAATGGTGAGCTACCCAACCTCCCACCAATAGAAGCACTACTCTTTGATCTCTTGAGTGCTAATTTTGTCAATCATGAGGGTGACGCCTATAGATGAAAGCCTCCTTCTTGTAGTTCGATTTGCAGTTATCACCATTCTCTCTCGCGACAACAACGGATCCATAGAAACACCATCATCATCAACAAGGAGCGACATCAAAATCTACAAGGAAAGTTGAAAAAGTTCACGGTTTACAAGCAACGGAATGAGAAAAAAAAAAGAAGAGCAAATTTCAAAATACAAGTAAAGCAACATACAAATGAGCGGATTTTACATATATGTTGAGGACTTACAATACAATGAGGTAATTCTATATTCAAGTATGAAGACTTATTCACAAGAGCGAAGAAAAGTAAAAGGTGAGAATTATTGAAGTTCATGATTTTGAGGCGATACAAGTTGTGAAGAATCAAGCGGTAAAATACTTCTTCCACGGCCATGGGTTATTTTGTATTTAAATTCTCTTGTTTTGTTTCAAAAAAAAAAAAAAAAAAAAAAAAAAAAAAAAAAGAGAAATATTTGTTTTGTTAATAAGCCGTGGGAAGGAAAATTTATAAGAAAGTTTCAAGCGACAAGGATTTTAAGGTAAAAGAGTTACAAAATGTCAAGGATTTATGAAATTCGAGAGTTTATCATCAATAGTTGAAACCGAAGACGAAGGAGATCAAGACGAGGAGCTAAGACATTTCTATTGGATGCCGTGAGAGTGGTGTTATCATAATTGGCGATCGGATGTGAAGGTGAGTAAGTAATCTCATCCTCAATAATAAATGGTTGATTTCCTTTCTTAGAGATCGTCAGAAAAATGGTTTTTCAAAATGTTAACAGATGTGGGTTTTTAAAAAAAAATTCGGAAGTTGTCCTTCCCACCATTCAACGTGTTGCAGGAATTCTCTCTTCATTCCTACCTGCACACATGTGAGACCCATAAAAAGCCGTCTTTTTGAGTGCAATTATCATAAAATCCTTTTGGTGAGGCGAAGTCGAGGCGAAATGCTTATTGATCGTTTCTCAAACACGCATTTCTCTCATTATGGTGTGGTTATTTCTCACTCAACATTTAAGAACGAGAATATGTTCTTTAGTATTTCTAACTTCTTATTACTAGCATGCAGAAACTCTATGTCCTCATAACTCTTTGGATGCTTGTGACGCTTGAACGCTTTGAAGTTGTTAGTTTTTAGTTTGATTTGCTCGAGGACTAGCAAAGTCTAAGTGTGGGGGAATTTGATAGGGTGTAGAATACATCCTATTTATTATCTATTGTTTATGCTTTCTTTGTTATTTTTCTTGTAAATTATGTATTTTACGCTTGTTTTGAGTTTATAGCTACTTTGGAGTCGCACGGAGGAAAAGAAGAAGAAATCATCCAATTTGAGCCAAAAGGGCAAAAAGGTTATTTTACAGGCGATTGATATATGGAGCCCAGTTGAGGCTAAGGGGCAACCCAATTTGGAGGAGTACTAAAGCCAGGCCCAGTCAAGGCTAAGGGGGGTTGTCATCAGGGTACCCCTTATCATTTATCAGAGGGTGTAATTATCCTTGGGGTATCCCTTATCTAAGTGGGGTGGTCCTTATCAGTGGGGTAACCCTTATCTCAAATGCTGGGGTGTCTGAATCCGCCCCATTCATTACACAACCCTAAATCGAGAAGAGAATTCTCTTTCTCAATCATTCTCTTATTTCTGCTCCACCTGAAAGTGAGAAAGAAAACAGCCATGGCTGCTGCTGTTGAACCCGAGAGATCGAAGTGAGAATCGACTGAGAGCTGCTGTCATGGTAGAGATCGAGAACTCAGTGAAAGTGAGGGTGTCAATGTAACCTGAGATTGAGATTCAGATGAATCGAAAATGGGTTCTGAGCTGATGAAACAAGATGGGCTCGACTTGTTTATGGGATTTGAAGAGAAAAGACGATGGCGGTGGTGAATTACAGGAGGATTTCGATTGAACAAAGAAAATGGGTATGAGTCTAAAGAAGGTCGATGTTATGGTGAGTTGGAGTTGGGTTCGATGAAGCTGAAATTGAGAGAAACTGAAGAACAGAGATGAGTTCGAAACCGAGCAGAGAGAGAAGTAGATTGAAGGGTTCTGTGAATCGATAAGAAGAAGCTGAAATTGTTGTGATGGCTGAGGCGAGATTCAGTTGATGTTGAGAAGCTGATGATGAAATTGAATGAGTTTCTGTGAATGGGTTGCGGTTAGAGAGAGACAGATGAACATGGGTATTGAACAAGGTAATGATGATGTCGATCGAGAAGTTGGGTTGCTCGAATTTGTCAGTTTGAGTTCGGTGATGGGATTTGCTTGAATCGATCTCGAATGTTGTTGGGTTTGGCATTGAGTTGAATGAGACCTCACCGCCGATGTTGAAATCAAGAGGATGGGTTTGTAATTGTGAAAGCAAGTGGAGAAATGTTGGGCTTCGTTGAATCGGAGCAGCAGTGAAGTGGTGATTTTGTGGTAGCAGGGAATTACGATGAAGGATCTAAAGCTGTTACAGAGCTGGTAGTTGATGGGCTATGAAATGAAACTGCAAGAATGAAGCTCTATTACACACAATGGTTGAATGAAAATGTTAGATGTATGTGTAGGTTCTTAGCAGGGAAGATTGAAGACAACTCTCGAAATTGGCCCGAGAATGCCCTAAAACAAACGAACTCGTTTCGGATTTTATACCCGACCGAGTTAACTCAAAAGACGGCCGATGCGCCCGATTCAACCCAACCCAGACTATTCAAATTCAGAGTGACTGACGAGAGCTGACTTGTCCGACTTCTCTACTCCCTTGACCCGCTGACTAACGGAGACCGTTATCCTGACCGTTATCTCTGACGGCATCGTAACAGAATATTCCTCTAGTGACCGGCAGTGATATTCAGGTGGCCGGCGACGACTATTCCGGCCGGATTCCGGCCATAATACCAGTTTTCCGGCGAGTAAAAAAATCCAGAATTTTCTATGGACTTCTCTCATGGGTGTGAAGACTTGGACTAGGAATTGGATGGAGAATTGGGCTCAAATTTGGAAAGAGAAGATGGAAGAGGAGAAAGACTTGAATTTGGAAATTGAATTGCTAAAGGAAAAGGATTCTATTCCTTGGAAGATTTGGAGAATATTGAAGCCTATAAATAGAAAAGTTCTCTATATCTTTTACACACCTCTTTACACACACAACACTTGTGTTTTTGCTAGCTTTTGAAAATTCTTCTTCTTAATTATTTGTGTGAACTTGAAAATTCTCCTTTTAATAATTATTTGTGTGAATTTCAAAAACATGAGTAGCTAATTTTCTTATTGATTGAGGATGAATTCCTAGTTCTTAACATGATTTGAGTTTTGTTTCAATTCTATCTTGAGATTTTTCACATGATTATCGATTGTTTTTACTAATAGGAATGTTTATTCATTCATGATTGATTGATAGATTGTTTGGAGTGCACGCTAAATTGATTTGTTAATTGATCTAAATCTAGTATAAGTTAGGGAATACGTAATCGTTCTCAACACTTTACACAAGTAGAAAACACGAAACCTTGCGAGGGATTCCGTGGAGCAATTGTGTGTAGAAACAACGCTGGAAAGTGAACCAAGCGAACCGAGTTTAACTACTAGTACTAAACCTAAATTCATAAATCTTAATGCATTCAGGGAATTACATCTTGTAAGCGAACCTCAAGGTGGTTCTTTTGAATAGAATCTGATAACTAAGCGGACTTGTTACTCCGGTGAAATAAGGGATTTTGGGGCTAGCTAAGCGGACTTGCTATCCTACGGTTGGTGATAATCTGTGACTAATAACAAGTAGAAAAGAACATAACTTGATTCATTGTTTCGTAAACGAAGAATGATTCCTTGATCTTGTCTCTTATTGCTTTCAACTTTATCTTTTAATTGTTTTGCTTATTTTCTTTTTCTTTTTACACCCCCCTTTTTGTGACAATTTTTACAACTAGAATCTCTTGCTCCTCGTGGGAACGAACTTGACTTCCATTATATTATTTTTAATTGAGTGGAAATAAGATATTAATTTGATTGCACCTACGACACGCATCACTCGCCTCTGATCTTGCTCGATATGACGCTGACATCGTTATCTTCTTCAGCCGCTCCCTTGAGGTATCGACTCAGTGGAAGATTGCCGTGATAGAGCGTTGATACGTTGCACCGGTATTCTTTAAACAAATGGCAGTATGGTTATTGATGGCGGTTTTTAGACAAAGGGTAAAATCGTAAAACCCCAAATAACCTAATGTCACCAAAGTGACACATTTATTAGAACATTTAATGCATGTAGTCGAATTAATAGGGGTATTTTTTTCAAATTAGGTTACAACGAACAAAACCCTAATTCACCTCCGTGCCAATGGCAAATCATGCCAGCCACACCTAGCCCAAGCTAGCCGCACCTATATGCCAATGGCAAATCATGCCAGCCATACCAAACGCGCCGAAGCATGCCAACCATGCTAGCCGCACCTCCGTGCCAATGGCAAATCATGCCAGCCACACCTAGCCCAAGCTAGCCGCATCTCTATGCCAATGGCAAATCATGCCACCCATACCAAACGCGCCGAAGCATGCCAACCATGCTAGCCGCACTCTACGCCAATGGCAAATCATGCCAGCCATACCAAACGCGCCTTAAGCATGCCAACCATGCTAGCCGCACTCTCCGTGCCAATGGCAAATCATGCCACCACACCTAGCCTAAGTTAGCCGCATTCTATGCCAATGGCAAATCATGCCAGCATACCAAACGCTGTCCAAGCATGCCAACCATGCTAGCCGCACCTCCGTGCCAATGGCAAATCATGCCACCACACCTAGCCCAATCTAGCCGATTCTATGCCGATGGCAAATCATGCCAGCCATACCAAATGCGCCAAGCATGCCAACCATGCTAACCGCACCTCCGTGCCAATGGTAAATCATGCCACCACACTTAACTCGAGCTAGCCGCGCCATGCCAAACATACTCTGCCTTGGCCCTAGCTACACTGGTCACGCAACGCCAAGCCAAACACCCTTACCTTGGCCCTAGTCACGCCGCGCCATGCCAAACACACTCTGCCTTGGACCTAGCTATACTGGTCACGCCACGCCAAGCCAAACACCCTTACCTTGGCCCTAGTCACGCCGCTCCATGCCAACACGCTACTGTAGCTTTTCCTATCAAGGCGCGACCCGATTGGCCACGCTCACATCGCACATGCCAACATACTCGCTGGTAGCTTTTCCTACCAAAGCGCGACCCAGATTGGCCACGCATGCCATTGGCACATGCCAACATGCTCGCTGGTAGCTTTTCCTACCAAGGCGCGACCCTAATGGCCAAGCATGCCATTGGCACATGCCAACATGCGTCACCGTAGCCTTTTTCCTACTAAACCGTGGCCCTAATGGCCGAGCATGCCATTGGCACATGCCAACATGCGTCACTGGTAGCCTTTCTTACCAAACCGCGACCCAAATTGGCCACGCATGCCATTGGCACATGCCAACACGCTCGCTGGTAGCTTTTCCTACCAAGGCGCGACCCAAATTGGCCACGCATGCCATTGCACATGCCAACATGCTCGCCGGTAGCCTTTCTTACCAAATCGTGGGCCCTAATGGCCGAGCATGCCATTGGCACATGCCAACACGCTCACCGGTAGCTTTTCACCAAACCGTGGCCCTAATGGCCAAGCATGCCATTGGCACATGCCAACATGCGTCACTGGTAGCCTTTCTTACCAAACCGTGGCCCTAATGGCCGAGCATGCCATTGGCACATGCCAACACGCTCGCTGGTAGCTTTTCTCACCAGGGCGTGGCCCTAATGGCTACATGCCGCTTAACATGCCAACATGCGTCACCGGTAGCTTTTCTTACTGTGCCGTGACCCTATTGGCCACGCATGCCATTGGCACATGCCAACACGCCGCTCGGTAGCTTTTATTACCTAGCCGTGGCCCTAATACACGCTGGTAGTCACTTACACTCAACGTACAACCTACCACCAAGGCATTCCACACATGCCATTGGCACATGCCACACACGCCACTAGCAGCGGCATTGCCACTTGCGCCGAGGTGCAACTCGCAACAAAGGCATTCCGCACATGCCATTGGCACATGCCACATGCGCCCCTAGCAGCCCACTTGCACTCAAGATGCAACCAACACTTGAGACATCAACACAAACCGGGGATGCTTTCCAGGGTCTTGGTTTGGCGGTCACAAAGATGCAGCTTACACTACGCTCACATTAAGAAAGTGTGAATAGGAATAAAGCGGTCAAATAAAAGAGGAAATAATGGTGAAAACGTTTTCACCCATTAACACCATGCGGTTACCACCTCCTCCCATTATTTTACCCTTTACTCTCTTCCTTCATGAGGCCAGGTACGTTTCAATCTCGACTTGTATAAATAGGTCTTACCTATTTCCACCGCACAACAAGTCTCGGGCCAGAGAAAAATACTACACTCTCGAAAAGGCAACTTTGCAAGCTCTCCAAAAAAGCTTTCATCTCTTGCAAGCTTCCGGCTTTCACTTTCTGATACAAGTCGAGACACTACTCTCCCAGAGTTATTCTGGTCTCAACACCTTTCTTTGCTTTCCTCCCCAAATCAACCCTTCTCTCCACTTTGTGACCGAAGCAAGTCCGGAACGACCATTTCTTGGTTTAGGCCTGACTTGTACAGTATTGATCTCTCGAATCTATAAAGTGCTCACGTGCAGCACATTTGTTTAGGGTTTGAACCAGCTTTCACTCACCTACCGAATTTACCGAAATCGGCAAACGATTTTTCCCCATAAACAATTGGCGACCACAGCGGGAGGATTGATCTATTCCGCCACAATGTCGACTGTCCGATCTCGTTCTTCAACCCAGATGTCAAGATGGTAGGGGAAGGCGACTCAATCCGACGTAACTACTGCATACAACCCGGTTACCAGCTGGTAAAAACTACACAAGAAAAACCGGGACTCGCCAAGATGCTACCAGCTGATTGGGACTTGTCAAGATGCTACCAAAGAAACCGCCTTTTACATGGAGAGGGGCATGTTCGCAAAAACCTATGAAGTGAGTAAATTCAGATCACAAAAGATATACGATTTGTTTTTAGGTTCTTAGTAAAACCATTATACTACGAGTATTGTGCCTATTGCTAGCACACACTTTCATAAAAGCAATATTCCTTTCCCAAAACATAATCGTAGTCATATTATCAAAACCATTCATCCCGTAAATAATCCAATATCCTCAAAAGCTACCACTTGCCTACCAAACCTGTCAAACCTTGAACCAGACATCCAAAGATGTCTTTCAAAAAAAAAAAAAAAAAAAGAACCTAAATGAAAGTTTAACAGAAAACATTCAAGGAAAATCATCCAACAGAGGTCCGTTCTTCTTGAGAAAGTCAACTTTGCATCTTCAAGAGTCGCCTATCTTCATAGTCAACATCTTGGAAAGCTTTTCGAGTTCTACCTCCCGTCGTGCAATCTCCTCGGCGGAAAGGCTTTGGTTGCGTGATTTTTTTCAACTTTTTGATCTCAAAGAAGGCCTTCGACAAACCACGAAGTGTTGAACTCCTTTTCTACACACACGTCGCGATGGTGCTCCCGGTCGACAATAACGCCTTCGTAAACGGTGTGACCACCACCTCACGATATCCTCGATGGAAGATAAAGCCTCTTCCACATGCTTAACCAGCGCAAATCGACTAGTGACTTTCTTGGTTATTGCCATATGTCCGTATTTCTCCTGCATTCTCGTGTACAACGCCTCATACTTAGCCAAAGACGTCAAGTCGCCAACCAGCACATGACCCTGGATAAGGAACCAAGTACGGAGGATCAAAATGGCGCCTGCAAGTGGCCTCACACTCGAAAGGGTTTTCTTCCATGTCTACGGCAAAGAACCATCGTAGAATCATCCACCGTTTGAACCACGTCCCGTTCCCAGAATTGGCTAACTCCCCATCTCCAATTCATCCGGGTGGTCACCAAAGGCAAGTTTTCGTGGGCTCCACCCTGTAATCGTCCTCCGAACCGGATTCTCCTCGAACTTGAGTTAGACATTTTTTTCAAAAGAAGAAACGGGAGAAGAAAGAAAAGAAGCTACAAACTCACCGAACCACTTCCTAAAAAAGAACCAAACTCGTCACAGAGGAATCACTCTCACTTGTCAACTTTCTTCTTTCTCCTCACTCATCATCGCTATGAGTAGCTCAGTGCCGCCGGAATTCTTTGAAGAAATTGCCGTCTCCGGCAACGCGCAGGCAAACAAAGCGTTAACACTACTTCGAAGCCCCGAAGAAACAAGACACATGTTTTCAGCCAGTTAAATTCACGTGTTTTGAGACAAACCGACAAGGAGGCGACACATACTGGTTATCAAAGAATCGAAAGACACGAGCTCATGAGGATCTTTTGAACGCCTAACCCGCCAAAGACGATTCTTTCGTTCTCCGTTCCTTGGCCTGGGACTTTCCGAGTTGCTAGGCGACTTTCGCTGAGATCTCTCAACATTGGATACTTCTTCAAAATTGCCAAAGGTTTACAACGAACATTCTCCACTATCATTGCTGTTAAAATCTTGGATCATAATAAACTCATTGCACCAGAATTCATTATAGCCAAAGGTTGTCGGGTTACTCTTCCTGTATTTGAAAGAAGGGAAGACGGATGCCCGGCTCGAGGGCACTGCATTGAGTGGGCGGCACGCAATGAATCCTTAGGAATCACCTACCAGGCAAGAGGCACCCTTTGATCGAAACCCATGTGACGAGCCGCACGGTCAATATTGTAAGCGCCTATCCGAAAGACCCCATGAAGAAAGACGATATAACCCGGACAAGCATCTTTGAATGAACAAGTTTTCACCAACGCTCAAATTGCCATCAAGACAAAGACATGACCGTGAGCAAGCAAAGGTGTCAATTTGAGTCATCGACCAGGGACCAGCTCCCATGGCGAAAAATCGATTTCATATGACTTATCGAGAAGACTAACCAAGCTCATGCCAACCCTTGACGCCGTTTCACCCATCGAAGAATGGAACCCCCAACTCGCGGGAATCGAAGACAACGGTTTGGGCATACTTCTCAAAGTGTTCCCATAACCAAGCTTGTAGGAAAGCAACGTGCACATATGAATCCACTTTCATAAAACCATTCAAAACTCGCATGTTCGCAACTAGGTGATCCGTATGCACCACAGGAACCAAGAAATAGCTTGCCAACGGGAAGGACTTCGCCTTTTGCCAACTTCACAAAGAATCACTAGCAACTCGGGTCTTATCTCCTTCTTACTTAATCGCCGCCAAAAATGTCTCTAGACAACCGAGAGCCAAAATGCTTCAACGTGAAGATCACCGCCGCTTAGGTTCCAGCTGTCCGGGAACCATTGAGATATCCACTAACCAGCTGTAAAGGCACCTTTCATCCTCTTCCGGACAATAATCCTTCCTCTTCGCATGAGTCTTTCCAACGAAATCTTCCAACTTAGCGGCAAGGTCATCTCGCATCTTCCCCTCGCTTTCAGATAATTGGATGTTAAGATTCCCAGTTACCGGAAGATTCAGCAAGAGAGCCACACTCTCCAAGGAGAAAGTTATCTCACCCCATCTACATATGATCGTATGGGTGTCCGAACACCATCCTGAGATGAAATCAACCAAGCCCGGATATCCTTCCTAACTGGAGATTTCATCAAGCTCGACGGCAGATCAATAATCTGCGCCTGAGTCAAGTTGGTATTTATATGCTCCTTACTCACCATGAACTCAACCCATCTATCAAAAGAACGCAAACGGGCTTTGACACATCCCTCAAATCAATGTTGGAAGAGGAATATACCCCTTTATGAAGACAGAATCGTATGGTATTCTCTCGCTGAACCGAACGTGTCTTATTTTCATCTTCACCACCGGTTAACAAAATTGGCACGAAACCTGGGTGATTTTTCCGAAAAGAGGCAAGTTTTTTGGCGAAGAATTCATCATCCGTGTTCTGGTTTGGAACTATGGACATCCTTCGATGAGGTGAAATTCTGTTTCGGTAACATCTGTTCTGATTTCTTCATAACAACTTAGTAACAAAGATATCTATATTACTGAGAAAGACAAAATTATCTCCCGACATAACCGCGCCCAACAAAGGAAAAACTTGAAATATAAAAAAAAAAAAAGAGAAAGGGCGTATTCTTTACCAAATCCCAAGTACACACGCAGATTTTCTTCTGTGGTTCAAAATTATATACGCAGATTTTATACGGGCTCAAGTCGTGCACGGTTGGCATTCTTTCGGGTTCAAAATTATATATGGAGCATTCTTTACTGGTTCAAAAATACACACGCAGTATTTTCTTCAGGGTTCAAAATTATATACGCAGTATTTTATACGGGTCAAGTGCGCCTGGCAATATCCTTCTTCGGTTCAAAATTATATATGGAGCATTTTCTACGGGTTCAAAAATACACACGCAAAGATTTTCTTCTGTGGTTCAAAATTATATACGCAGTATTTTATACGGCCTGGCACGTCTGCAATATCCTTCTTCGGTTCAAAATTATATATGGAGCACTTTCCTACGGGTTCGAATAATATATGCGGTATTTCCCTTGGGTGCATACATACAATATTTTCTACAAGAGGCACGCCAAGAAATTATATGCGCGATATCATTGCAAGGATTATAAAAACGCCTACTCTTAGGGTTTTAAATCTACATGAAAAGGAAAATAAGGGAAGTACTGGAAGACATACCAAACTGGTTTTTCTTTGAACTCGCCGCTAGTAGGAAAGGATGAAAGGAATAAGGTGCAAGATGAGAGGAAGGGGTTTTATATATATGGGTGAAGATTCTGAAATAGGGAAGGATTTCCCTTTACTAAAATCGTGCGCTCACAAGGACGCCCAACTTCCCAATGCCGCCCAAGTTGCACCGGTCCCACCAAGCATACGCCAACTTCCCAATGACCGCCCAAGTTGCACCGTCCTACCGGCTGCGCCAACTTCCCAATGTCGCCCAAGTTGCACCGATCCCATCGTCACGCCGGCTAGCACGCTCAGCTTCCCACCTTGCGCCGGTCCCACCGAAGCAAGCACGCTCAGCTTCACCACCTTTAACGTAGGTCCCATCAGCCTAGCGCTTTTTCCAACTCACGCCAACTTCCCAATGACCGCCAAGTCC
>JAJJWW010002170.1:0-35568 GCA_023531295.1 Papaver armeniacum | reverse complement strand
TCAGACTCGGCCAGATCACTGAAATAAATCCTAACTCGCTCGAATGTGAGTAGAGTCGAAATACGGCTAGTCGTGGTCCTGTCAGGGCTAGTCGCATGGCCTAGGGCGGTGCACTAGTTTTAAGGTTGTGCAAAGACAAACCTTGTGCTTCACCACCTCATTCCAGACCATCTGTGCATAATTCCCGGCTCACATCGGCTCAAGCCAACCCAGCCGACAATGCCCGTTCTAAATAAGACTCATTTCACCACCACATCATTGCTCAAAATTGATGTCGGCACCAAAAACTCCACTGAGCCATCACAGCCTTCACTCCTGACCTGCAACAAACTCCCAATAGTACCACCTTCATCTGTTAGACCATCAGTCACAGTTCCATAAGCTTCAAATCCTCATCGGTCTTTGCCTTGAGCCATTCTCACATGGCACAACCAATCCTAGCCATTGCCCCCACCTTTGCAACTTCACTTAAGCAAGCTGCGACAGCCATATCTTCCCAGTGCAACTCAACTCGGTACCACAACCGTATCGACTTCTGCCATCACCGACTCTTACTGACTTCATGGCCAAACTCATCATCCATTCCCTTGTCATAGCACCATCTCGACATTTCATCTCGGTCTGTTTGCCTTATGTCACCACCAGATAGCAGCACCAAATTTGGCAACCAAAGCATACCAACTTCCTCAGAAGCTCAGACATAACCCACAGCAATTCCTGCTCTACAACTTCTTGGCTCAATGCACCACCACCACAATCACCTCACCTTCTCGGAGCCAATTCCCCGCCTCGTGCCCCATTGCCCGATTACATCATTTTTGAGTTCTTGACCATGTCCAGGTCCATTTCTTCTCTGCATTTTCTCACCACAAATACAACACCCGTAATTGCTTCAGGGCCACCTCATTCGGACCACACTCCATCCGTATCTTCCATAATTCATTACCCGCAGATGGACAACACCAACTCAAGCCCAAAACACCAGCTCGAACCCATTAGCTCCACTCGAAATGCACAAAGAAACCTACACCATGAGCTTTGAGCACCAACCATCACGCAACATGCACTATATACATCCCTGGCAACATCCATAGAAGTACCCGGCTTTGACACTCTAACTCAGCCATCATGGGCGACTTGAGCTCCATTCACCATTCCTTTAGCTTCAGATCTTCTCAGACAACCCATTTAACTTGTAGCTCCTCAAACTTCTCCATCACCAAATTCCATCTTCAGCTTCTTGTCCTTGTAACTCATACATCTACGCAATTTTGTCACAAAGAATACTGCGTTACCACGGTAGCCTGCACACCTGACAGTACCATTAGTTCATCTCAATAGCAACAACAGCATCCAATGCACCAGCTGCAACCACCAGTGCCTACTTATTCTCCTCCAGCGCAAGAAACAGCCCACCTGCAGCTTAATCATCAACTTATTCTCATTTGCACCTCATCTCATAATTGCATTGGCCATCTCTGCCATAACTTGAGAATCTTGGTCAACCGCTTCATTCAATCACCTACAACATTCATTTTATAGCAACAAGACCAAACCCACTTTAACAGCATCATCTGAGCTCTAATCTTCAATCGAATCCACAGTCACCATCATCGGATTCACATCTCAACTCCTCCTTCCTTCTGAATTCATACTAATCCCATGAAAATCAGCACCACAACAGATCCATCTCATTCGATCTTGGCTTCAGAAGCTCTAGCTTTCCTTCAATTCCTCTACCATTTGCTCTTGCTCTTCTCGTGCCATTCAGTTCTTCAAGAACAAATCCAGAGCTCATCGATTTAGCAGTTCCCAGATCCATTTCTGGATTCAACAGCAGCACCAATCACCTCTCATAAAGTCTGTGTTGAACAACAACAGTGATTTCCATTTCGATCTTCCCTGAATCTCTCGTTCTCGATTTCCCTCAACAGCAGCATCGATTCTTTCTCTCAGTTTCAATTCTTCATCGTCTCAATTAGAATGAAAACACTCAACCTGCGCCTCCCTTTCTTCTCTGAATTTCTCTCGATCCATGGTGCCACAGCCTCTTTCTCCCAATTTTAATCCACGAAACCCCAGCATGACCACACTTCTCTGTGTTAGAGCCCGAATGATTGAGAAATGAATTTCCTCTGAATTCTATGCTGTGTAGGAAGTGGACTTGATATTGGCACCCAGTATGTATAAGGGCCACCTCAGTACTTTGGCCCTGTCGGTTCCGGGTAACCGATGCCCTGATTCTCTATCCAACTGTCGATTTAGACAACTAACAATTCATTCTTCGCTCCCTCGCCGCGTTTCTTTGCTCCACATATAGCTCGCCTGTGAGATGACAATTTCGCCCCTTTGGCTCAATTTGGATAATTTCTTCTTCTTTTCTCCGTGCGACTCCATTTGCACCTATAAAACTCAAAAGCACGCGTAAAGTACATAATTCACAAGAAAAATAGCAAAGAAAGCGTAACTACTAAATAGTAAAAACGGTGTATTCTACACCTATCGAAGCCGAGTTTGTAATAGATATATAATTGTTACAAAACCCACTGTTACAGAACCTAGTGTTACAGAGAAATCCTAACAGGAATAGTTGTTGCAAAATTGTTACAAGTTTGAAAGAAAATGTGACGGTTTTTGGTGATCTTCTTCTTCGTCTGCAACTTAGCTTTTCTTCTCCGGCAGAGGAAGTATACCTCTGCAACTTCTTCTTTCTTCTCTGTATCGTCTCTCCTAGCTACCCCAAGGTCTAGACTCCCTTTTCTGGCTTCACCTAGCACCTATATATATTCAACAACACATTTAAATCCCGAGAAATCTTCCATTTTCCTTCAATGTACGTTACCGAGATGAATATCTTTTTATTCCCATTTTTAACGCCTTGCGGTGTTTACTTTATTGCTTTATCGGCCTCCTTCCAAAGAGAACCCAATGCATGATACTCTCCCATAATATCACATAACTTCTAATATAAATCAATCAAAACTCGAAACTCCTCAATGACCTCATTACGTAAAGAATACACGTGCTTTCTTTCTTTCCAATAAAACCCGAGCACCAAGCTGTTTCGATAAAACAGGTACTATCAAGCCATCTGTAACGTGTGAACTCGAGTAATTCTCGTCCAAAACAAATCCAAAAATACTCAAGAATAATCCTCCCATGTTTACTTCAAACCAATAATCGGTCCCTATTTGCTCGAATCCAACACCCATATTAACTTCTGTTAATCCATAACAGTCCGGTAATGATAATCATGATCGAATCTCGTTAAAATCTTCCATATTCGATTCAATATCTTCGCAGGTGAAAGGGGGAATTTCCCGCCTAAAACAGATGTCAAACGTAGGTGATGAGTGCCCCTTAGCAAATTCTGGGGTGCCAATAGTAACAAGTGTACCCCTTATCAACTGGATGCCCCTTATCCAAACTGAGAATCCGAATAGTAGGTGTCCTCCGGGTGCCTGTATCAACTTTTCGAGCCGATTTCTCCAAAAATGTTTATTGCCCAAAAATACCTACAAACACATAAAACACCATAATAAATGCGAAATCGAGTGCCAACAATATATATCATTGAGATCAAATTAGACATAAAAATGTGTCTATCAAATACCCCCAAACTTATTATTTGCTAGTCCTCGAGAAAGTCAAATCTAAAAAATAAAATCCTAACTCACTGTCGCAGGCATCGCGATCGCATTTAGCGTATGCAACAAGCCTTTAAACCCCTAAGTGGCCCTAATGGCCGAGTTATAATCTCGGGAGGGTTTACTAGAGATATACCCACAAAACCTTTACTCCAGACCCTAGCTATCTACGCAGAACCTTGGAATAGCACTAAAGAACCTCCTTGGTTGGCATACTCTCGTGACTACAGGAGGAAGTACCTCGATAAGAAATTCCAATTGTTGTACACGAGTTTGCACTCAAGCATACTAAAATTCGTATATAAGTGACAGAGCTCTACTCAGATAGTCGCACTATGGACATCAATATCCGGAATCAAACAAATCACATGAATCGATTAAGAAGATGGAAATAGAGATAGATGGTTGCGAATGGACGTCAATGCCAAGATGAATCCTATGAATTAATGGATTGAGATCTTTTGGTGACTAATATCAACACAATCGCATATACAAGGGAACCAGTGGTCGATAATCCTAATTATAGATCAACTCGTCTGGCATATACAAGGGAACCAGTGGTCGAGTTTATTGAATTTATTCCGGTTGGTCTGATGGTCTAGTCTCAATTTCTTTTTCCTTTTTTTTTTCTTCCTTTCCAACTCTTTTTTTTTTTAAATTATTAACTCAATCACCCTATTTCAACCCAGCAAACATCGACATAAAAATTATGCAAAAAATAAAAACATAAGTAATAAGATGATTAGAGATACGATGAAACTATCATGTTATTTCTAACACCTGAGCTCTGTGCTTGAATAGACTCTTTAGATTTTTCCATCTAATCAGATTGGTTCCTCAACTCCTACAACCAAGATGCTTCCATCCACTTAGATTGGTTAGTGCTATCCTTAATAGGCATAAATTTCTAGGCTCCGGGGTTTATTTATTGTAACAAAAAGCTAACAAAAAGTTTCTTCCATACCCCCAACTTAAATCTAACATTGTCCTCAATGTTCTAAATATAAAATTAAAAGCATGAAAAAGGATAATTTGTTACCATTTGAAGCAAAAAGAGTTAAGGAAAGATATTACTGCAAGTGTTGCATGAGCATGGGTTACCTCCCGAAGTGCTAAATTTAAAGTCTTGACCAGACGTCAAATACCACAAAATGACTAATTACCTTTTCAAATCGTATATCAATAGTCAAAACAATTGTGGATCATCAAAACCAAATAAAAAGCCACTAAAATGAGATAACTCCATAGGATCGGAAAAATGAATAGACGGAGCACAACCTTATCGAATGTTTCTTGCAAGACAATTGGATTTTTCTCATTTGCCCACTTGGGCTTCATATGAGTGTCTTGACAAAAGATTCATCCGAATAACATGTCTCTAATAGCTTGATTTATCCGTGACGTGCTCAGGATCGGGTTGTAGATGCAGAAGGACTCAAGTAATACCTCGAGATGTAAAAAGATCGAGTCCCAAGTTAAGGAATTCTAAGGGGGAGACTTGACAATTACTAGAACTATCACTACCCCCAAACTTAGGGTAATCATTATTCCCAGATAAACCTCTAACTATTGCTTGAATTTCCGGGTCTGTCGAGTCTTTAAATTACTCGAGAGCTTCTTCTAGTTCAACAGTTTGGTCACTGTGACTTAAGACAATCTCATCAAATTCATCCAAAGAATCATCGATAAAGTGTCGTCCCAATTATCCCGAACTAGATCCCGAACTAAAGTGCTAATCATATTTACTTCTCTAATTCATCGAGAAGGTTGTCTAGTAACATTAAATACATTTAATTCGAGTTAGTCATATTACCAAAGGATATGTTCATGCCCGGTCCCTGCAGTTGATGATGGCATTAGTGTGGCTAAAAAAGGCGACCTAAAATCACCGATGTTTTAAGCACTAGGGTCACTGAACAGGTTGAGTATCTAGAACAACGAAATCCACTTTGGATAAAAAACTTATCAACCTCAATTAGAGCATCTTCTATGACACCACGAGGTACTTTGACAGACCTGTCATTAATTGTAGGATCATTTTATTCGGTTTCAACTTACCAAGACCTAGCTGGTTGTAAACATGGTACGGGAGTAAGTTAACACTAGCTCCTAAGTCAAGTAATGATTTATCAACCATGTGACTACCAATTGTACAAGATATGGTGGGGCATCCAGGGTATTTATACTTAGGGGATGTTTGGTTCGAGGATTGAACTTACGACCGGCTAAAAAGGCTTTCTTATGGACATTAAGCTTACGCTTTCGTGTACAAAGATCCTTAAGGAATTTGGCATAATCAGGAATTTTCCTAATTGCTTCTAATAAAGGGATATTAATGTTTAACTGCTTAAATATTTCCATTATTTCGTTGAAAGTCGGCTCTCTCTTTGTCGGAGCTAACAACTGTGGATATGGGGCTATAGGAACAAAATGAGACCTATCAGGAGGAATCACATTGGCATCACTAGTTACTTTGTCAGTATCTTCAGCTAGTGGTTCCTCCTGGGAACTAAAAGGTGGATCTACAGTATGTCCACTATGCATGGCTACATTATTGTCTACCGTTTGACCACTCTTAAGGGTTGTTATCGAATGGATTCCTCTAGGATTAGGTATTGGTTGACTAGGGAACTTACCTTTTTCTCTCTCTTGCAAAGACTCGGCAATTAGACTAATTTGGGTTTTTAGCTCGGAATAGCTTTGAGTTTTCCCCGTAAACCTTTCTCAACCGATTGCTTAAACACTCTGCGGTGTTATGAGATAAGATGGTTAGAGACTCTTTTAAACTCATGATTTTCTTATCCGAAAGACTCCAAATAATTCGGTCCAAAGGATTCTTAGTATAACCAAACCTCCGAGAGAGCCTCGAGAATTACTAGGCCGCCTTGATTCGGTCCCTTAGACCATGAAAAATTAGGATGGTCTCTCCAACCAGGGTTATACGTCTCGATAATATGGATCAAATCTCTGACGGTTTTCAAACCTAAAGTTATTATAAAAAGCATGGGTTTGCTCTTCATATCTGGCATGGTGTGAACCTTGATTCATTTCTAAGGCCTCTAGACGCCTAAGAATATCTGACCCATAATCAACTCTATCAAACCTATGGATTTCTGGTATTTATGGTTTTCTCGTTGAATCCCATTTCCTAGTTTTCTCAACTAACTCGATAAACTCACAAAACATTCATCACAGGTCTTGATGGGTAAATTCTCCACCACTAATTGTTTCTACCCGCAAACGGGTTTCACTATCAAGGCCCTCATATAAAATTTGGTCCAAGTGGGATTTTTCAAAGTCGTGATGTGGACACTAGTATAAAAATTCACTAAACCTTTCCACATAATCATGAAGTTTTTCACCAAATTTACTCGCAAAGGTTTGGATAGGCTGGCAAAGCGTGGTCTTATGGTGTGGGTAGAATTTCTTAACAAATACCTCTACAAGACCATCCCAGGTGGTAATTGTTTTAGAAGGAATAAAATAATACCACTCTTTGGCTTTCTCATCGAGAGAGAAGTGAAACAAACGTAACCTAAGCACATCTTTGGAGACATTCGGATAGTTCATTGTGTCACAAATCATTTCAAGTCTCTTATGTGGGTGTTTGTGGGTGAAAATGGTTTTCTTGCTAATTTTGGAAATTTCGTGTGTGGGTGAGAAACTAATTTAAAAACCTAAAAAATGTATCTTGCAAGGAGTACTTTCGATTTGAGAGATCAATCTATACAAGTCCGGCCTAAAATAAGAAATGGTCATTCCAGACTTGCTTCGGTCACAAAGTGGAGGATAATGGGTTGGTTTTGGGGGAGGAAGCAAGAAAGTGATGAGACCGAATAGTTGATTACGGAAGAGTAGTTGTGTTACGACTTGTATCGGAAAGTGGGAAGCTAACATATGAAAAGCTAGCAAACGTTTTAAAGTGGTGTATGCTCTGATAGGAACTTGTTGTTCGGTGGAAATAGGTAAGACCTATTTATACAAGTCGAAGTGAAACGCTCGGGTCTCATTAAGGAATGGAAAAATGGGTGAGTAAATGGGAGGAGGTGGTAACAAATAACGCATGGAATTGATGTTCCATAAAACCATTAACGCATGGAATTGATGTTCTATAAAACCATTAACGCATGGAATTGATGTCCCATAGGAGTGTTTCACCATTAACTCCCTGTATTTACTAACCGCCTCATCCTTATGACACTTCCTTATGACGGGCGTAGTGTACGCCTCATTTTTTTTTAGAGACCGGCCAAACCAATACCCAAAGAGGATCCCCCGGTTTGTGATATGTGTTGATGTCTCGAATGTTTTTGTAGAAAACATGTAGTATATTTTTTGTTGCACAGGCAAGTCGAGCTTGGGAGACTTGCTAGCTCGGTGACCTGACGATCGAGATTTTGCATCTTAAGAGGAAAGGTACTCGTTGATCGTCGCACGCTTTCGTTTTTTGGTGGCCGCACAGGGAAGGCCAGCATGGTGGCGTGACTAGGTTGGCATGCCATTGGCATGGCATGGTGGTGCGGATAGGTTGGTGTGACCAAACTAGGGTTTTGGGTCAAAGGTTACCATGTGTTGTCCGGTAATCTTGGACGGATAGGATTTGCTCACCGGATTGAAGGGTGGCCGTTGATTATCGCACACATTCGTTTGGTAGCCGTAAGAAATGCCAACCTTCGTGGCACGGCTAGGTTGGCATGCCGTTGGCATGGCATGGTTTAGCGTGGCCAAAACTTAAGTTTTAGTGCCAAAGGTTACCATGCGTTGTCTGGTAACCTTGGATGGCTAGGATTTGCTCCTGGGATTGAAGGGGGACCGTTGATTGTCGCACGCCTTCGTTTTGGTAGCCGCGTAGGGAAGTCCAGCATGGTGGAGCGGCTAGGTTGGCATGCCGTTGGCATGGCATGGTTTGGCGTGGCCAAACTTAGGTTTTCGGGCCAAAGGTTACCATGCATTGTCTGGTAACCTTGGATGTCTAGGATTTGTTCCTGGGATTGAAGGGGGACCGTTGATTGTCGCACGCCTTCGTTTTGGTAGCCGCGTGGGGAAGGCCTGCATGGTGGCGTGGCTAGGTGCGTTTGGCATGTTGCGGTTTGGCTTGGCATGGTGGGGCCAAGGGTTTGGCATGCCGTTGGCACATGGCGCGGCTAGCATGGCTAGGGCCAAGGCAATGTGCGGTTTGGATTGGCATGATGGGGCCAAGGGTTTGGCATGCCGTGGGCGCATGGTGCGGCTAGCATGGCTAGGGCCAAGTCAAGGTGCGGTTCGGCTCGGCATGTGGGGCCAAGGCTTTGGCGTGAATGGTTTGGCTTTTGGCATGGGGCCAGGGCTTGGCATGCCATGGGCGCATGGTGCGGCCGGCTGGCTAGGGGCCAAGACAAAGTGCGGTTTGGCTTGGCATGGCGGGGCCAAGGGGATTGGCATGCCATGGGCGCATGGTGCGGGTAGCATGGCTAGGCCAAGGCAAGGTGCGGTTTGGCTTGGCATGTGGGTCCAAGGGTTTGGCGTGACCAAGCTAGGTTTTGGGTCAAAGGTTACCATGTGTTGCCGGTAACCTTGACTGACTAGGATTTGCTCCCGTGATGAAAGATGGTCGTTGATTGTTGCAGGCCTTTGTTTTGGCAACCTGCGTTGCGCATGGCTTGTGGTGGAATGGCAAGCCTGGTTGGCATGCCTTGGCGCGGTTGGTGTGGCTGGCACAGTTTTGCTATTGGCACAGGGGTGGGTCTAGCATGGTTGGCATGCCTTGGCACGGTGGGTGTGGCTGGTACGGTTTGCCATTGGCATAGGGGTGTGGCTAGCATGGTTGGCATGCCTTGGCGCGGTAGGTGTGGCTGGCACGGTTTGCCATTGGCACATGGGTGCGGATATCATGGTTGGTATGCCTGGGCGCGGTAGGCGTGGCTGGCACGGTTTGCCATGGCACATGGGTGCGCTAGCATGGTTGGCTTGCCTTGGCGCTACGGTGGGTCGGTACGGTTTGTGATTGGGCACATATGGCGTGGGAATTAGGGTTTGGGCCTATCGAAACCCTAATTAGTAATTAATTAGAAAAAAGGTACCATGGTAATTTTCTCGCAGACATATTAAAGGGTTCATAAATGCGTTTAAGTCCCGTGACGTCACTTTGTCTGGATAGGGTTTTACGATTTTAACCCTAAGCTAAAAACCACCATCAACATTAAGTCCCCTTCTTAGATCTAACGGAGCTTCGTTGCGAGGTAAGCATAAGATAGACACGCTACGATAGGAAATCGAAAAAAAAAAAAAGTCTGTGATAAGATGGTCGGAAGGTCCGATAACCTTTTTCGAGAGGTGAAGAGAGTTTGTGCTTCCCGTGTTGGCGGCCTTGTATAGTTTCTATTTGCGGTGTAGACCGCGAAGTGGTGAGATGAGAATCGTCGGTTTAGTCTCGGTCACTCATCATCTTGGCTGGGTTAGGAAAACGTCATAACGCTCGGCTCGCGAGTTGGCTTGCCCTTGATCCATGAAGGCGCGGTTCGGTGAGGCAAGGCGTGCATGGACCGCTTGGCGCGGTGGGCCAAGGTGAGGCGTGGTTTGGTAAGGCGAGGCGTGTCACGGGACGGCTTGGCGTGGTAGGGCCAAGGCTTGGCGCGGACGGCTTGGCGTGGTGGGGTGATGGCGTGTCGTAACCACAACAAATTAATTAATACATTACTACCTAATTAACAAGTAATATAGGGTAGTCAAGGTCGATCCCACGAGGAGCAAGAGATTCTAGTTGTAAAAGTTGTCACGAAAGGGGGTGTAAAAAAGCAAAAAGAAAATAAACAAAACAATTAAAAGGTAAAGTTGAAAGCAATAAGAGAGACAAGATCAAGGAATCCTTCTTCGTTACGAAACAATGAATCAAGTTATGTTCTCTTCTACTTGTTATTAGTCACAAATTATCACCAACCGTAGGATAGCAGGTACGCTTAGCTAGCCCCAAAATCCCTAATTTCACTGAGTAACAGTCCGCTTAGTTATCGATTCTATTCAAAAGAACCACCTTGAGGTCCGCTTACAAGATGTAATTCCCCGGGGCATTAAGATTTATGAATTTAGGTTTAGTACTAGTAGTTAAACTCGGTTCGCTTTGGTTCACTTTCTAGCGTTGTTTATACACACAATTGCTCCACTAATCCTCCCAAGCAAGGTCTCGTGTTTGCTACTTATGTAAAGAGTCAAGAAACGATTACTTATCTCCTAACTTTCACTAGCTTTAGATTAAACTAACAAATCAATTTAGCATGCATTCTAAACAATCTATCAATCAATCATGAATGTCTTTAAGATCATTCCTATTAGTAAAAACAAACGATAATCATGTGAAGAACTTCAAGATAGAATTAAAAACAAAAACTCAAATCATATTAAGAACTAGGAATTCATCCTCAATCAATAAAATTAACTACTCATGTTAGAAGAGTTGAGAAAAGAATAAGAAAAGAAAAGAATTGTGTATGTAAAAGATGTGTAGAGAGGTGTAGAAAACTTCTCTGTTTATAGGCTTCAATATTCTCCAAATCTTCTAAGGAGTAGAATCCCTTTCCTTTTGCAATTCAATTTCCAAATCCAAGCTTTTCTCAACTCTTCCACCTTCTCTTTCCAAATTTGAGTCCAATTCTCCATCCAATTCCTAGCCCAAGTCTTCACACCCATGAGAGAAATCCATAGAAAATTCTGGAATTTTTGGCTCGCCGGAAAACTGGGATTGTGGCCGGAATTTGGCCGGAATTGTCGCCGCCGGTCGCCTGAAAATTTCTGTCCGTCGGGAGAATATTCGACGGAATATTCCGTCAGTCCTCCGTTAGGACTAACGGTCAAAGTGGTCGACCGTCAGTCAACTGTTAGTCAGCGGGTCAACGATCTAATTCGGCTGAGTCAACTCAGAGTCAGAACCGAGTCAGTGATCCAGCTCAGTGCAGACCAGGCCACTTGCCAGGCCATCTTGTGTTGCACCAGGATGGTGCATCACTGCTTGCTCCCAGCCATAATGGCTCTCTACCATTTCAAGCCAATTTCCTCCTTGTACTGCACTTCCAATCATCATAATCTCTTTGCATTTGCACTACCATGTCACTTTGCACTGAACTCACTAATTCAATCAGTTTCATAACAACCCCATACTCATTGTTGCTCAGCTTTCACAACCCTTGAATCTCCTTAGGT
The DNA here is from genome assembly GCA_023531295.1 of Papaver armeniacum. Lineage (NCBI taxonomy): Eukaryota > Viridiplantae > Streptophyta > Magnoliopsida > Ranunculales > Papaveraceae > Papaver > Papaver armeniacum. The sequence continues at coordinate 23,749 of JAJJWW010002170.1, read as the reverse complement.
GTCTCATTTGCAACTCCATTAACCACTTCAGCTGCACCAGATCTTGTATAGTACCACCACATCTTGCAACTCAGTTGCACTTTCCATTCCCTGGCTTCTCCCACTTCCTGCAAATCACAAGACCACCTGTAGCTTAAAACCATAGCAGCACCACCTGAGACAACAGCAGCAAACCCCCATTGACCATTCACTATCAAGCTTCCCATGGAATCCAACACAGCACAACTCAACATCTCAGCCATTGCAACTTCAGTTCTGACTCTCTGCATTTTCTCCCCTGAATTCCATTCCAGCTGCCATTACTTGCCAGCATCACTAGTTTCACAACCTACCAGTCCATCTGAGTTGCACTTCACCAGGCCATATGCCATAGCAAAGCCAACTCCACATCTCACATCACTGCAAAACCATATCTGCCATCTTTTCTTGTGTATCTCACTACTCAGCTCATACCCAGCATCTCCATCTCAACTGACATCACCCTGCAACAGAGGCATTACCACCACCTTTATCTTCTTTCCCTGTGACTTCAATCCACTACATCCTCTTCTTTCCCTGAGTTCAATCGAATGCTAATAGCATCAGCAACAAGCCATAATCCATTCCTCCATACCTGCAATTGAACCTTCTCAGGCTTCCACCCAGCTGCTACTCTGCCTAATTTCTCAACTCGATTTTGTAACAACAGCAGTACTTCTGTATCAAACCCAACTTCGTTCCCATTAAATCACCACCTGCAACTCAGCTCAATCAACCACAGTTCAAAAACCCATCTCTGAATCTCGAGCTCAATCAAACACCGGCATCAGGAATGAATCGAACCCCTTTCATCTAAACTTCAACAGCGGCAGGAACCCATCGATCATCTCTATCTTCTCGATCTCTCCTTGCCCCCGAGTTCAACCCCCTAACCTTCTATTTCTGGTATAATCGAGCTCAGTTGCCATTAACCCATCTGATTTCTCGGTTTCTGCCATCATTCTTCGAGCTCTTGGAACTGAAGTGAACGAATTGGGGAAGAATAGTGTAAACCTAAATCGATTAGGTTATAAAAGAAGGGGGGTGAAGATTGAGACACCCCACTGCCAGAATACACCCATAGATTGAGTGCTCATAGTAGTTGGTCACTTCTGATAAGGGCTAGCCAATTGGCCTCCCCTTAACCTGTGCTGGCTATTATTTAATACTTCTCCAAACATGAGTGCCCCTTAACCTTAACTTGGCTCAAGATAGTGTTCGCCCTATGAAATGACAATTTTGCCCTTTTTGCTCAATTTTGGTGATTTCTTCTTCTTTTCCTCCGTGTGACTCCATAGTAGCTATAAAACTCAAAACAAGCGTAAAATACATAATTTACACGAAAAATAGCAAAGAAAGCATAAACTACTAGATAGTAAATTAGGTGTATTCTACACCTATCAAATTCCCCCACACTTAGACTTTGCTAGTCCTCGAGCAAATCAAACTAAAAACTCACAACTTCAAAGCGTTCAAGCGTCACAAGCATCCAAAGAGCTATGAGGACATAGAGTTTCTGCATGCTAGTAATGAGAAGTTAGAAATACTAAAGAACATATTCTCGTTCTTAATTGTTGAGTGAGAAATAATCACACCATAATGATGAGAATGCGTGTTTGAGAAACGATCAATAAGCATTTCGCCTCGACTTCTACTCACCAAAAAGGATTTTATGATAATTGCACTCAAAAAGACTGGCTTTTTTATGGTTCTCACATGTGTGCAGGTAGGAATGAAAGAGAATTCCCCGCAACACGTTGAATGGTGGGAAGGATAACTTCCTAAATTTAAAAACCCACATCTTTTAATATTTTGAAAAACCATTTTTCTGACGATCTCTAAGAAAGGAAATCAACCATTATTATCGAGATGAGATTACTTACTCACCTTCACATCCGATCGCCAATTATGATAACACCACTCTCGGCATCCAATAGAAACGTCTTCCGCTCCTCGTCTTGATCTTCTCTTGTCTTCAGTTTCAACTATTGATGATAATCCCTTGAATTTCGCTAAATCCTTATAACTCTTTACCTTGAAACTTTGTCGCTTGAAACTTCCTTATAAATTTTCCTTTCCCACGGCTCATTAAATAAAAATAAATATTTCTCTTTTTTTTTTTTTTTTTTTTTTTTTTTTTTTTTTTTTTTTTTTAAGAACTACAAGAGAAATTAAATACAAAATAAACCATGGCCGTGGAAGAAGTATTTTTCCGCTTGATTCTTCACAACTTGTATCGTCTTGAAATCATAAACTTCAAAAATTCTCACCTTTTAATTTTCTTCGCTTTCATGAATAAAATTACCTCATTGTAGTGTAAGTCTTCAACATATATGTAAAATCCGCTCTTTTTTATGTTGCTTTACTTAAGTTTGAAATTTGCTCTTTTTTCGTTCCGTTTGCTTGTAAACCTTAAACTTTTCCAACTTTCCTTGTAGATTTTGATGTCGCCCTTGTTGATGATGAGAGTGTTTCTATGGATCCGTTGTTGTCGAGAGAGAATGGTGCTAACTGCAAATCGAACTACAAGGAGGAAGCTTTCATCCATGGACGTCACCCTCATGATTGACAAAATTAGCACTCAAGAGATCAAAGAGTAGTGCTTCTATTGGTGGGAGGTTGGGTAGCTCACCATTCTACCCGGAATTAACTTACGGTGACACACACTCAAAAGAAGCTCTTTAGTAGATGAAAAATTTCTGGTCGGTGCCTCTCATGATATGAATACGGGTAGTCTCCACTAATGATTGATCAGCAACTCTAATAACGCCTTTCTCCTGCACCAAATTCGCATCACCGGCATGATTAAATCCATTATTTAACACTCAAACATACAAAAAATCCGAATGTAATTCTCTAACATTTCCAAGTTCAATTATGTCGGTCAAAATCTCTATGTAAACATACCTAGAAGTATGCTAGTGACTCTAAAATCTTTAAAAGTTGAATTCTTATGAAAAACTTTTTTTTTTTTTTTTTTCAAAATTTTTTAATTTTTTTGTAATTTTTGTTTTAAAAAACATGCTTAACCACTCCCCCACACTTAAACCTTACATTGTCCTCAATGTAATTGAATCCTCCTAGTAAAGTCAAGGTGGGAAATTTTAACATGATAAGAAACAAGAAAAAGAAATAACAAAAAGCAAAAGGATAAGAAATACAAAACCGATGGGTTGCCTCCCATTAAGCGCTTGTTTTTAAGTCGACGTCCCGACTTGGCTCTTGAATGATTCATTCCCCATATACTAACAAATCAAAATTTGAGGATCCACCCATAATACCTGTTTTGCAAACAATAACTCCATACAAATATTAGCACAAGAAAACAATAGTGAAATTATTGCTCGATAGAAATTTCCCCCACTTATTCTCGTCCACACTCTAAGTGTATAAAGAACATAGAATTCTTGAATTTCCATGTATTCCTCTTGGCAAACCCGCATGGTGTTAGCATCAAGTGTTTCCAATGGTGGATATCTAGAAACAAAATCATCCAAAAATACTTTCGAAGCACATACATTCAAACCAATAAGAGGTAAAGGAGAATCAATAGGCAAAGGGTTAGACAAACCTTGCACAATTTCTTGTATTATAGAATCCTCGCTATCCTTAACAAATTCAAGTGAATCACTTACCTCTTGATATATCGTGGTCCTCTATTAAACCTTGCAACCATTCTTCGCCGCTTTCTACCTTAACCAAAGTCTCGGCATCATTAAAATCATTCGCAAGTTCAATTGGGTCTTCCACAAATCAATGAATGTGGTTTCATCCTCTAGCATCATCTCTTCAACATTCTCATCATCGGAATCGGGCCATTCACAAAAATGAATTTCATCGGTATAGATTGTAAGATCTTCATGTGCGGGTGTTACACCGTTTATAACAATAGGTAAGTCACACCCAATCTCCTCCTTTTGAATAGGTGAAGGATCGTTATTATGATCCTGAGTTGGAATAACTTCTCATTGTGGAACATTCATACACTTCCGCGGACTCACATCTTTCCCTTAAGAAAGTTTTGCCAAGCAATAAATGCATCTTCCTCAAGCTCGTCCTTTTGAATAGGTGATTGATCATTATTAAGATCAAGGCTCGAGTAATCTACACTAGCGTCATCATAAGTCTCCAAAGGTTTGTTAATTTGTTCGTATATTTTCTCCGACCTTTGAATTTCCTCGGGATGTGAGTCTTGCATCAAAAATTTTTTTTGTTGAAGATCCCCAATCATGGCCAACATCTTATCTGCAAAACTAGAGAATTTCTGATCATAAACAAAACTATCCTCCCATCCTTGTGATTGTCCACTTACATACCCGTCATAAGGTTGTTGATATGTATGAGAATATCCATAAGGTTACGTGAGAAATTTATCATAGCCAAAATATTGGTTTTGATTATCACAAGGATGGTTGGAAGTTGTCATAATGTTGAGGTTGAAAACCGTATTGATTGTTGTAATATGCTTGCTCTTGTCCACCATACATGGAAAACCGATACCTGAAATAAGATTCAAAAACCAAGTTAGATACGGAATAGAATCCAACAAAGCAAGAATAAAGCAAAAAAGAAAAATAAAAACAACTAAAATCATCCGCTGCTCCCTGCACCCACGGCGCCAAAATTTGATGCGTGTCGTAACCACAACAAATTAATTAATACTTTACTACCTAATTAACAAGTAATATAGGGTAGTCAAGGTCGATCCCACGAGAGCAAGAGATTCCTAGTTGTAAAAGTTGTCACGAAAAGGGGGTGTAAAAAAGCAAAAGAAAATAAACAAAACAATTAAAAGGTAAAGTTGAAAGCAATAAGAGAGACAAGATCAAGGAATCCTTCTTCGTTACTTAAACAATGAATCAAGTTATGTTCTCTTACTTGTTATTAGTCACGTATTATCACCAACCGTAGGATAGCAGGTCCGCTAGCTAGCCCCAAAATCCCTAATTTCACCGAGTAACAGTCCGCTTAGTTATCGATTCTATTCAAAAGAACCACCTTGAGGTCCGCTTACAAGATGTAATTCCTTAATGCATTAAGATTTATGAATTTAGGTTTAGTACTAGTAGTTAAACTCGGTTCGCTTGGTTCACTTTCTAGGCGTTGTTTCTACACACAATTGCTCCACGGAATCCCTCCGCAAGGTCTCGTGTTTGCTACTTATGTAAAGAGTCAAGAAACGATTACTTATCTCTAACTTTCACTAGCTTTAGATTAAACTAACAAATCAATTTAGCATGCATTCTAAACAATCTATCAATCAATCATGAATGTCTTTAAGATCATTCCTATTAGTAAAAACAAACGATAATCATGTGAAGAACTTCAAGATAGAATTAAAAACAAAAACTCAAATCATATTAAGAACTAGGAATTCATCCTCAATCAATAAAATTAACTACTCATGTTAAAAGAGTTCACACAAAGAATAAGAAAAGAAAAGAATTGTGTATGTAAAAGATGTGTAGAGAGGTGTAGAAAACTTCTATTTATAGGCTTCAATATTCTCCAAATCTTCTAAGGAGTAGAATCCTTTCCTTTTGCAATTCAATTTCCAAATCCAAGCTTTTCTCAACTCTTCCACCTTCTCTTTCCAAATTTGGAGTCCAATTCTCCATCCAATTCCTAGCCCAAGTCTTCACACCCATGAGAGGAGTCCATAGAAAATTCGAATTTTTGGCTCGTAGGAAAAATGGGATTGTGGTCGGAATTTGGCCGGAATTGTCGCCACGGCCGCCTGAAAATTTCTGTCCGTTGGGAGAATATTCGACGGGAATATTCCGTTCGGCCTCCGTTAGGACTAACGGTCAAAGTGGTCGACCGTCGCCCAATCATAGTCCCGACGGGTCAACGATCTAATTGGCCGAGTCAACTCGAGTCGAACTTGAGTCACGATCCGGCTCGGTGCGGATCGGGCCACTTGCCGGGCCATCTTGTGTTGCACCGGATGGTGCATCACCGTTTGCTCCCGGCCATAATGGCTCTCTACCATTTCAAGCCAATTTCCCTCAGGACCGCACTTCCAATCATCATAATCTCTGCATTTGCACTACCATGTCACCTGTGCGGCCCAACTCACTAATTCAATCTGTGAGCTTCATAACAACCCGTACAGCTCACATTGTTGCTCAGCTTTCACAACCCTTGAATCTCCTCAGGTGTCTCATTTGCAATTCCATTAACCACTTCAAATGCACTTCGCATCTTGTATAGTACCACCACATCTTGCAACTCCGCCCGCACTTTCCATTCCCCCGGCTTCTCCCACTTCCCGCAAATCACAAGACCACCTCGTAGCTTAAAACCATAGCAAAGACCACCCGAGACAACAAACAAAACCCCCATTGACCATTCACTATCAAGCTTCCCATGGAATCTAACACAACACAACTCAACATCTCGGCCATTGCAATCTTCGGGCTCGACTCTCGTATTTTCTCCCCCTATTCCATTCCACCGCCATTACTTGCCAAGATCACTAGTTTCACAACCTACCCCATCCATCGAGTTGCACTTCACCAAGCCATATGCCATAGCAAAGCCAACTCCACATCTCACACATCACCGCAAAACCATATCTCTGCCATCTTTCTTGCGTATCTCACTACTCCACCATACCCAAGATCTCCATCTCAACCGACATCACCCGGCAACAGGCATTACCACCACCTTTATCTTCTTTCCCCGTGACTTCAATCCACTACATCCTCTTCTTTCCCGAGTTCAATCGAATGCTAATAGCATCAAGAATAAGCCATAATCCATTCCTCCATACCTGCAATCAACCTTCAGCTTCCACCCAAATTCTTCTCCCCGCCAATTTCTCAACTCGATTTTGTAACAAGAAGATTTCCGTATCAAACCCAACTTCGTTCCCATTAAATCACCACCGCAACTCACTCAATCAACCACCGGTTCAAAACCCATCTCCAATCTCGAGCTCAATCAAACACCGGCATCGAATGAATCGAACCCTTTCATCTAAACTCAACAGCGGGAACCCATCGATCATCTCTATCTTCTCGATCTCTCCTTGCCAGATGTTCGAACCTAACCTTCTATTTTCTCCGGTATAATCGAGCTCAGTTGCCATTAACCCATCTGATTTCTCGGTTTCTGCCATCATTCTTCGAGCTCTTGGAACTGAAGTGAACGAATTGGGAAGAATAGTAAACCTAAATCGATTAGGTTATAAAAGAAGGGGTGAAGATTGAGACACCCCATCGCTGTAATACACCCATAGATTGAGTGCTCATAGTAGTTGGTCACTGATAAGGGCTAGCCAATTGGCCTCCCTTAACTCCGTGGCCGGCTATTATTTAATACTTCTCCAAACATGAGTGCCCCCTAACCTTAACTTGGCTCAAGATAGTGTTCGCCCTATGAAATGACAATTTTGCCCTTTTTGCTCAATTTTGGTGATTTCTTCTTCTTTTCCTCCGTGTGACTCCAGTAGCTATAAAACTCAAAACAAGCGTAAAATACATAATTTACACGAAAAATAGCAAAGAAAGCATAAACTACTAGATAGTAAATTAGGTGTATTCTACACCTATCATGGGGCCAAGGCATGGCGCGGACGGCTTGGTGATTTATTTTCACGGGCCTGCTTGCCTCTTTTCCTTACTTGAATCGAATAGGAAGTCCTTTTCCTTAATCAAACTCCCAAGCATCACGTCTATAAAAGGGAGCCGGCCTTTACTTCACGCCTCCATCATATATTTTTTTTTCTCTTGTTGTGTGGTAACGGTGAAGCGGACGATTTGGACTAGGTATGTCTTCCGTGCTTCCTCTTAACTTGTTTCCTTTTGCTTTATTGTGTTGGTGCGAACCTAGTTGTGGGCGTACCTTTTTCATGACCTAGTTGAAAGTGTTGATCTTATATGTCGTGAATTCGGGCCGTAGGTATGTTTTGCATGAGCTCATAGTAGTATTTGGCGTGAATACCATAGCAATGTTGGCGCCTCACCATTTGTCGAAGTAGGTGTGCACGAGCATTGTTACTCCTTCTTGCGAAAATCTAGCTTTTAGGTCCCCCCTTTTTTTTTTTTTTGTGGTCGTGTGCATGGTTCCCTTGTGGTGAGGCGCGCTACTTGGCCGGCACTAATTCCCACTCCGCATAAAGTGGCGATCTGAGTCCTATCGATCCCAATTTCTTCGCGTATGTGTAAAATGATTTTTGAACCAATTGGTTTGCGTCCGGACGGCCTCTACGTCTCGATAAAATACTTTCCATGCACTTTTCGTGATAATTTCTCCTAGTATTGCTCCATTGTAGTTATCTCGGAGGACGAAAGCAGCGTAAGATAATTTTCGTTATGTCAACAATTTCTACCGTGCCAAAGGATTTTGGTAATTCCAAGCCAAACGTAGCTCATGGATTCTTCACGATAGTTTCTTCCGAGGAGAAGTCATCTTAAACATGCGTCGATTCTTCCGACTGTCCGGGAGAGTGAGGGGAGGGGATCGGTCGGTTCCGCCCGGAAATGTAATACGGTTTTGTCTTTAGAGGAAAGAGTATTCCACCTCTCTTATTGATTTCAAAGTTTCTGTGAGTCCATTCCTTTGATGAATGGATGTAATTTATGATAAGTCAAGATTGTGTAAGAGATAGTTTGACCAAGGCGAAATCATTGATGTTGTCGGCCGCATCACTTCAAATTAGGGAAAGACATCTCGGGCTTGGTTGCTTTCATCTCCCGTGGTGTCCTGATACTCACACGGCCATATGCGGTGGGAGAAATGACTATATCCTTAGAAAGTGTGGCCATCCCGCTAAATCTTCCCATGACAGAAACCTTAACATCAAGCTATCGATGATGAAGAAAATGTGTATCGCCCGGGTGCGAAGTCGAAAGGGTTTGTTCGAAAAGAGAACGAGATGAAGTGTTTCTATATCGTGTAGATGTCTCAATGGTTTTCCCGATGAGCTGGCACCGGATCAAAAGAATAATACACTCCATGTCGCGCATTCTTGGCTCTTTGGTTGTCCCGCATGTTTTTTCGATGACGGCTCCAGTAAAAAGGAGATAAGGTCTAACTCATCAATTTTGCTATAAGATTGGCGAAAGGAGTCATTCTCCCCATTGCGGCTTGTTTCTCGGTTCTCGTTACACGCACTTGGATCATCTCGCTATGATATGCGCTCTTCAAATGGTTACATGAAAGTGGACTCGTATGTTCACGTTGCTTTTCTCCGGCATGGTGATCGGCTGTCAGATAGGGCCAAAAATAAATTACACTTTCTTACTACTCAAAATATATAATGAAGCAAGGGCAAGAAAGGATCGTTCCCACAGAGAGGACTAAGGTTGTCAATATGTTTCGGTTTCTTATGTAAAACACTGGGGGGTTTTGTGATTTTTATATAATAAACTAAATAAAAGCAAACAATAAAGGTAAACAAATCAAATCAAGGATGAGAAAGTATTGGTCATGGATTTCGTCTTCAATCACAAACATGTTTTCAACATAATAACTAGAATTGATATTTTAATCTCAACTTTTATCAAAGGCCCTAGAATACCTTGATCACAAGTATATCCTTAAATCTCCTCTTGTCATCAACAAACACATTAAAAGATGCGAATATGAATCATATCCTAAGAGAACAACCTAACGTGTAAAAGCACTAATCAAGTTTAATTCCCTAGATGCATTAAGTTCTATGAAATCAAAGCAAAGCAATCGAACGTGTAAAAGCACTAATCCGATTTAACAAAGGTTATGACTCACTTGTGACTAGTTGATATATCACTACAAGCACTACCCACAATTATGCTACTTGCAATCAGAATTTATCACTTTTGCGTATAATAAACTCTAATCTAAGCAATAGAGATGAAAGTAAACTCAATTGATTCGCGACTTAACTAAACAAGCATTCAACTCATATGACAATATTAATGGTGAATCATAAATGATAAAGCATGGAGACAAAACTAATTTATCATATCAAAAGGTATATTTTGTGAAATCCAATTATTCCATAACCAATAATAAAACTAGGTACTCATATTCATGGAGTTCATAACAAGAAGGAAGAGAAAACCTATCATGTTTCTAAACCACAGAACTGGAAGTAGTAGTAGATCTCCCTAAGATGAGAGACCTCTTTTATATACTCTGCAAATTAGGTCGCATCCTTCGCCAAAATCCAGGTCCTTAAAACAGCCCACAAGTGAAGCCCGGTAAAAACGGTCCAAGTCCACCCGAGTCGGACACGGATCGGTGAGTCAACTTCGGTGTATACCGATTCCCGCATTTGTTCTCGCGTTTCGGTTGTTTTCCCGGAAGAGTTCAAGCCATTTCATACTCTTCTTCCCCGTAAACATCCTAACATTCATCTATTGAAAGCATTAGCCTTATTTCTTACCCTCTGCAAACTTCGGTTCCATTTAGGTTCAATTCCCGTCTTCCATATTCTTTGTAACTTCAATCGCAGCTCAATACCAACTCTATAAGCCAACAACTCAGCTCATGCCTGTTTTGATTATCCCGGCCATTGCAAACTCTTCCGCAATCCCTAAGCATTCAATCTTCAAACACAGTCCTATTTACTTCATTGCTTTATCATCTTTGCCACCACAGCTACACTACCAATGCCTTCAATTCCATCTCAGAACTACCCATTCCGTCCCTTGCTCTTATCTGTTTCTATAACTGCAACTCTTGAGCCTTGCAAACTCTTGAGCCAACACATATCGCCACCAACTTCATCACAGAAGAACCACCACTAGCTAGAGCACCCGATTCATTGATCATCCAAATCCGCATCAAAACTCGTAACTCGGCTATACAACCCACCATCTTTCATTACCAACAAAAAACTTCATTTCACTCTCCAACTATAGTTCTAACCAACTTCCGAAGCGCGCAATTCCCTGCTCAAGCTCATACCAGACCCATTCTCACAGCACCAGCAACCAACTTAGCCTGTAACTCCATATACACCCGCTGCACCAGTTCAATGCACCATTTCAATGCACCTGCAACAGCTACAACTCAGCTCACTGCATCATTTCCTTGCCTTATCTTCAATTGCAGCCACGCTTTCGTTTCTTTGTTCTCTCACCAATTCCGGGACCACTCAAAAGAACACCTTCTTAGCTTCATCTCGGTCATAACTCTCTTAGTTTAGCCTCGAAATCAACAGCCTTTGCGCCACCGATTCACTTCATTCCCACCTCGCAATATGAGCTCACAAACATCCATGGCAGCAACATCTCCCACTAACTTTACTCCGGCTCCATAAGCGAACCCTTGTATTGGGATCAATACCATCTGCAAACTCCCACCGCATTCGGTGTGAACCAAAACCTGCACTAGCTATTAAAGTTACCGCATCATTGCACCGGCTAAGGCATCGCAACCAATTAATCCATCCTGGGTCGCAGCATTGCTCATCCAACTCCATAACACTATCACCTGCACTTGACTAACTGACTGAGCACCACAACTTCTCACTGCCTCAGGCCATATCTCTGTAATTATTCATTTAACTTCAGCTACTGCAACCATTTGCTCAATTCCTGCCACTGCGAACTGTTACCAACACCACCAGTCTCATTCATTTCTCCTATCTTCTCAATGCCACTGCACCCTCATTCTCCATATCCAAGACATTTTTGACTTCACCATCTTGTGCACGCAATTTATTCAACTCCGGATTAAGACCATCTTCAACTTAACCACACTGCCAAAGCCTAACCCAAGTTCCCTGTATCTGCTTAGCCATCACCAACAGATTCACCAGTACCATCTGAGTTGCAACCACTAGCTCCAACTGCAACTCAAACTACTGAATCACCTCCCCCCGAAGTTCACACATCAAACCATATTTTCCAATTTCTTTGTATCATCCTCGTTTCTTCAATGTTTCATCGATTTCTACCCTTATTCTTCATTCCCGTGTTGAATCACACAATATCTTCAAACCTTAATAAGTCAAATCGATTTCACAGAACCTTCCTTCAATTTCGTTCAAACCCATCTTTCAAATCGATCTAAGATGACTAAGAATATCACCACCGGACTTATCAACCTATACCCTTCATTAATCGATAACATCAATAATTACTTCTCACGGGTTCTCTCATTTTAGTTCCATAACCGAATCTGCACCTTCATCTCCATCATCTTCTCGGCAGAAGGCAAGCATCAACAAACCCATCTTCATAATCAAACATAAACCCATGAATATCAACAAGAAACACATATTATCCGCAATTAGACCTGAAATCCCATCTCAATTGAAGCTAGAACCCTAACTCTAATTTGGGGAAGAACAATAAAGCACAAATCTCCCGATTCCTTCTCGAGTTTGTATGTAAACACGAACCCGTCATTTCTCATCACACGCAGACTGCATCTTCATCTCAAACCCCCAATTTATGATTAATTCTTCGATTCAAACATCAAATCTTCTCACCGTGAATCCAACATCATCTCATCTTCATTTACGTTGCTGACTTCACCGGGATCTCTTCCATCCATTGTTCTTTCGGCTTCAAGATCTCTGCGCAATGCAACTCTGGTCTCTATATTTCAAAGACAGGTCGATGCTTTTCTTCTGTCTCGAAGTTTTAGGTGAATGAAAGAAACATATTTTGATATCTCCCATCGAACTCGGGTTTGTAATGAAACAGGGTTGAATAATGACACCCGAAAACGGTCGGATAAGGGATACCCATCTCGAAATATTGATTTTCCTCATAACTTTCTCATATGAAGTCGTAGTGACATCATTCTTTTCGCCATATAACCTACCTGGCTCCATCACTCGGCCCGAGTGAATTGACCTTTTTGCCTCGTTACGCTCCAAATGGACGCTTTCCTTCTTTTTTGCTCATAATGACTCCATTGCACCTAATAAACTCAAAAAGAACACATAAGATACATAATTTACACGACAATAGCAAAGAAAGCATAAATACTAGATATAAAATTAGGTGTTTTAGACACCTATCAAATTCCCCCACACTTAGACTTTGCTAGTCCTCGAGCAAATCAAAAAAAAAAAACTTAATCTAAAATACATACAACTCCATGTCGTCGAGGTTACGGTTACTTGATAGGGTGTAGAATACATCCTATTTACTATCTATTGTTTATGCTTTCTTTTGCTATTTTTCTTGTAAATTATGTATTTTACACTTGTTTTGAGTTTTGTAGCTACTGGAGTCGCATTTGAGGAAAAGAAGAAGAAATTATCAATTTGAGCAAAGGGCATGAGTATGTCAATGATCACTGTGGGATCACAGCCACACACTCCTGACTTAACTCATTAAAACTAACAATGTTTCTGGTCAGACAAAATCGCACCCAAACAAGAGACGCTGCTGCATTCTGCTTTGAAAGCCAAAATTAGGTTTCAGTTTTCATCACGCGCTACTCATCTTCTCTCCAGAGATTTAATGAATGGTCATGTATTAGGTTAAGAAGGGCCGCCATACCAAGATGACCACCGGTGGGGCTCCATCTACTCCTCATGTGTCTTGCACATATCATGCCCGGTCAATCCAAATGTGCGTCCTCCAAACCAGTATGGCCCACGCCCTCCCAAACCACAAACTGACTTCGACCGCTCAACCCTCACCTCTGGATGATTCTTAATGGCTTAGACTCACGTTTTCATGGATGATTAGAAGAAGTGAATGCTTAGCTGCACCACGCCGCCAAATCCCATCGCACTGACCGCATCAATAGTCGCCTTGGAACGCCAGCGCTTTAAAAGCATGATGCGCGCTTATGCATCAATTTCCTATTGCAATCATCCTACCACCTCTTGCTTGGCCAAATTGAGGCCTAGATCGACACCTTCATGTGATGCAGAGAGGAGGTGGACGTGCACACTGCATGCCGTCTTACACGCACGCCTAATGTCCACTCCAAAACCTTTCCATGCCTGCTGGCCTTCGACTACGCCCAAGAGTGATGTCTGCGCACTCTTCTAAAATCCCTAATATCTATTAACTGCCGCAGAAGGAGTGTCCCTAAAGATCATCTCGCCCGTCCAATCTCTCACCATCTTGGCTATACAACCCCGGGCCGGAGTGCCAATTAGGCCAGCTGAGGTCGTCACCACTGCATCACTTTTACTATCACCATGCGACGCAAGACTCGGGAGCAAAATACAATGGATACTTCACAAGTATTTCAACTTCCCGTAATAACGCAGCTTATTCACCCGAAAGCATTGCATGCCACCTTTCGTGGATCCACGATCCACATATCTCCAGGAGCATCAATCACGTCACAAAACCTGGGAGGCATATACCGCATTGTCCATGCGGTTTATGAAAGGCAGCAGTGCAACGCGCTCATACAAGTAAACGTGTCAAAGTGGATAACAGCGACGAACAGAGAAGTGGGCAAGACCGCTCGGTGGTAACATCGGCGCACAACTCCACTTACTCCATCACTTCCACTTCCTCCACTTCCCACGCAGAGACGGAATGAGGCTCAACGACTTGTGGCAAATAAAGGTCCGCTCCTATTTCAACCAACAACGGCAAGTCCGTATAAAGACGGTAAACCAAGTGTTAGCATACACCGTAATCGATTCAAACACCCCGCAGCTCAGTTGTAATTAAATCATCGCAAGCCTCGCCACCTTCTCTCACATAAGTCATAAGCAAGCCAACACCTTCACAATCTCAACACTTCTCGCCTCTCTCCTAAGATCAACCCCATCTCCTTCTACTTTGTGACCGAAACAAGTCCGAACGGCCATTTTCGGTTTAGGCCGGATTTCGCATGCATTGATCTACCAATCCATGCAAACACACCGCGGGCTAGCCGCACTTCAGTTAAGGTTTAAATTCATTCCTCATACACACCCCAAATTACCAAATTTCATAGAGTAGTTTTCACCCATAAAACACTATGGCGACCACAAGGAGGTAGACAACTTCGCCAGACAACTGAATTCCCTAATTTTCTGGGGCTTCCATCACCGTATTAGGTATCTTCACCTTATACACTGCTGGGTGGTCTGCGGAGTATCATGGGCAGTGAGATAGAATGTCGGAGGATGTCTGGCAAACTCGAAGGCCGGTATCGCCGTAGAGGACAGAAAGCGAGACAATTCCTTAGCCTTTGAATGATATAGCAGCCGCAAGTATTAAGATTAGGGCTTCCAGCGACCTGCATCAACCAAGTGTACAACGACAGACCTCTTAGCGGGAGTCAGCACCTTACTATGCCGGAGACGCAGCAGAGCGCAGAATCATAGGAGAGAGACCCATGAGAGACGCAACAACACGGTCCGAACCGATAACGTAAGACTCGAGCGAGAAACTCCATGCAGGGAAAAGACGCTGTCCGGGGTGCTGCAACGCCTACTGGTAAAGTAAAATGGAGCCTCGCAGCCTATTGGCGAATCCCACTCGCTGGAAGACTTGTAGATCGCACACCACTGCTGCTCTCCGTAAGACTGCTCAACTCGTGACGACTCTTCTCAAATCCAAGTGGAAGAAATGCTGAGGAAGGAGAGATCAATCAAGGAACACATGAGTACAGGTAGGATGGGAACGTCTCAATCTCATCACTCAAAGAGCTGAGTATTACAACACCCTCCCATCACCGAAGAGCCAGAAAGAGCAAATGGCAGAAGTGTAACACCTCCGTGAGCGCCCGCAGCAACAATCTCTCACTCTTCTACTGTGATTATGTTTTAGGAGCCGGGAGGATTTAGAGGAGACCATCCCCTGGTCACTTACGCTGGGCAGACATTTGATGGAGAAGGTGAAGTTCTCGCTAAGACTCAAACGGACATGGCTCGCAACCTGCAAAGAGGTACCTACTTTCTTAAGACATTAATCGATCGATTTCACAAGAGCTCGTAACACCCGGAGCCAACAAAGGAACGTACCCAACGCGACTCCCGAGAAGGTGTGTACTTCAGCCGGGCGCGGACTCACATGGACTCGATTTCAAAGAAGCGAGACATCAGAGCAGGAGCGGTCATGCCACATGGAGAATTCTACACTGGGATCTGACCCTCACACCGATCCTCCTCGAGCCGCGCTGCGGGCTCACCATGCAACCAGAGGCCTATGGGATCGGGAAGCGGCTTCTCAAGTGGAAAAGCCGATGCTGAACTTCACACCTCTCCAAGAATCAGCCGCGATTTGAGACGTTCTTTTGCTGCAATCAACCAGCAGGAAGGTCACGACCATGCCCTACATGTCACTGCAAGTACGCTATCAAGGATCTCAAGAGTCTCATGATTCGCCCTTATACGGCTGGGAGCGTCTCTCACTGTGACATCCAAGACTCTCGTGCACATCCAAGGTCTCTCCAGTGAAAGGTCAGTACGGAAGCCTGTCACCACAATGCACTTGACTTCCCGAGGGAAACCAAACCAAAGACACTACAGAGACGTTTTCTCCGCGAAAGTGAACTAGGCAAGCTCATGCATCGCCAAGGCCCCGCCACCGGGCGCTAACGGGCAGAAGCGGGCCGCCACCAGTTGAGCGCTAGAACTCCACGCATGCATCTGTCGCCGATTCTAAGCATCTCTTCCTATCCTGTGAAGCTACCGCCACGTTCACAAAGAGTGGAACGTCGAACTTTATTGCGAGTCGCTGGACCTAAAGGGAAACGATACCGACACCTCCTGCCATTATCAATTAGCAGGGGAGACCGTTACCTACTCTCCACCTAATGGAATGCAACAAATGAATAACGAACCACAAGAGCAAGTGCTAGATGCCCACACACTGCAAGAGGGCAAACCAACTCCACAAACTCGGCAGATCAAATCGCTGAGGTAAACCTCCTAGGCCTATCTCCACTCAAACTTCAACCTTGTGTAATTGAGTAAACGTGACGGGCTCGTGGAACTTCTCAAAGAGTATCAGACATATTCGCTCGAGATACGGAGAAATGCCGGACGAGATGAAAATTGGCTCACCCATCATCTTTACATGCTGGCACCTGCATCCAAGCCGGCTGGAACAGCCTGTAGTCTCACAAGCATGAGGAAAATGGATGGATCAGGCCGTGATAGATCTTCCGTGTAGACTTGAACGGATGCTGCTCCAAAACGATCCTCCTTCTACTTCTAAACATCGATATGTAGCGCAGACGCGACCAGCTTTATGACATGTGCATGTTACTCCTCCAATGGATTGATGTAATACCATAAATTCGTATAAGGATGTACGAGCACGATGCGCAGTGATATCTTTTCTAACTCCTCCTCTTAAATCTTTTATTATACCATGCTGCCATTTGGTTTAAAGAGTGCCATTTCAGATGCATCAATCGCTTCTATGACTGGTGAATCTTCCACCGGAGCCGGTACCTCCCAAAGCGGAGCAAATTTTCAGGCACATAAAGATGTCCAAACTGCTATATCGAGAAAGATCCTGCAGTTACTCTTAATGTATGTGTTGGGTCGGGAATAAGATCCGTAGTCACTTTATCGATAAATGGACATGTCTACTGCTTTATGTTGAAGAACTGCCATGGTCATCCTCCTAACGCCATCTACAACAACATATGCGCTGGCTAGAAAGAACCAAAGTCTCGCCTAAGAGCCCCTGGCAATGTTTGTGGGGTATATATCTCACTAACAGCAATACAACATTCACCTTCGTAGTACCAAGGCAGAGTGAAACTACCAGATACAACATCCTGCGCTGGGCCCATCAACTCCCGACTCCAGACTACATGCATAATCCTACAATGATAAAACAACGCCCAAGATATTCCATACCCGGATCGACAACAACTACTACGAACAAACCATGTAAACCATACTTTGGGGACTGAGGTCGTGATGAAGTCTTCACCGCTGGGCCAAGGAATTCTTCAACATGAGATGTGTACGGCTAAGAAGTATGGAATTGGGTAAGGGTAAACCGAATCAAGAGGGAAACACTTTAACACTCCTCTAGCAAGAAGTTTGCCTAATGGTCTATTCAAGAGCCGCCTAACGCTTCCTCTCTGGACCACGTCTCGCCCGGTAACCTTTTGTTCAACACTCCAGATCCAATTTCCACCGAAACCACTTTTAACATCCCCATATTCAACATACGCCTCATCCATCCTCTGGGAAGAACCTAGCTGAGTATGGAAATCTTAAATAAGCAGGGAGAAGTGATATCTGCTTCTCTCGAGACAATCACCGTTGGCCACCAAGAAGAAATGGACTCAGCTCTACATTTTCTGCCAATCGAAAGCATGGACTATCTTATGAGAAGCCGATGTTTTTCTAATGTTGGAAGCGAGGTGAAACTCATTGATGGATTTTGCATAAGTTAAATTTGTAAAAACCAAAATCATGCACTGACATCTCGTAAAGATAAAGCCATTTATAAGTGCTGATACTCCTCACTTAATTCACCAAGAATGGAGCATGTGAACAATCCTACTCTGTGGAATCACATGAAATTCTCCAGTTGGAGCATGTGGCAACAACCTTCCCCGTGAATTTCATACCACCAGATTTCAAAGACTTCATTATCAAACAGCTGTGATGATTTAATTTAGTGTTACTTCTTGCGACAATACGAACCTCCAAGCACTATAATGAAACCATGTAATGGGGCTACCCGATGTGCTGATTCTCGCAGAAGTATACTTCAGCCCGAGTCTCTGTGTGTTATACTAGCTCCATTGAGCCCCTGCGTGTTATACTAGCCTGATTATATCTGGATCGACTCAGACAAATTCTTTAGAGACATCCGACCATAAAGCCTGTCCAACCCCATAAGCATGATTGGATGACCCTGCATCAATCCATCACCCTCGCTGGTGTATGGAATACCCACTATTTAATTCCCGCACACGGCCATCACCTTCGCTTGCCAAAAGACGTCTCATACCTGGGCATTGTGACTTAAACCCTAGTCATGGTTTCTTACATATTATATGTAATGAAATAATTCAAACCATCCATCTTCGCAGTGAAGTAGATGAGGGTAGATGTAGATCTAAAGGGTCCAGAGCATGTCAACACTTCATCACCGGTGGCTCAACAGCTGCCACACTCTTCTGAATTCTCCCACCCACAAAGACTCAACAATGTTTCTAGCTGTACAACATCATCACCCAAACAAGGAGGGCATTGCTTGAAAGCCTAAATTAGGTTTCAAATCACGTGCGCTCATTCCTCCTATTTAATGGAGGGTCATGGGGTATTAGATTAATAAGGGCCATTATACCAGCATTACCTACCATGAAGCCCATCTATCCCCTCATGGTGCTCGCCAAGGCATATCACGCCCTGACAATCTAAAACGTGCGCTCCAACTACTAGTATGTACTGCCAGCCCTAACCACGAACCGATCTCACCGCCTCAACTTCACCTGATGACTAATGGCTTAGATCACGTTCACGTGGAGGTCAGATGCATGATCACCACCCGCCATCTTCCCGCTAAACCCATCGAATTAAGACCGACTTCAAGACAGGTTTGTTTGAAATGCGTGCCCAACTAGGATCCTCACGCTTGTTTCCAAACTCCTTTAAGTAATGGATTGCTTAAACCGATCTCAACCACCCTCTTGCCTGTGAAACTGATGCCTAGATCGCACCTCATAATGTGGGACTAGAAGACATGAACGGTATACCCAGCATGCCATCTACATACACGTCCCAGTCTGTCCTCTCAAATTCTTCATTACTTGGGTTTGAGATTTAAACCAGAGCTGTGTTGTACCCCTCTTCAAAAACCCTTAATATCTATTAATCTGGGCCGTGCATGAAAGTGTCCTAAAGATCATCTCATCCTCATCTAACTTCACCATACCTTAAGCAGGTTAAACTCGGGCCGAAAGTTATTTGCTTAGTGAGGCGCCATTACCCATCACTACACACCGTGAACGCTATAATGACTCGTGATAAAATACACACGGATACTTCACAAGTGTCGACTTCCCGACAACACAGCTTATTCAATTCAAGCATTACATGCTATCTTCGTGATCCACTGATCCACACATTCCAGATATCAATCATGTCACAAATCAGATATATACTGGGGTATTGGTCTCAGTGTTTATAAATATGCACAGGTACAATGCGCCATCACAAGAACGTGTTGTGAAGTCATGACGTGTAGAGATGAACAGTGAGAAGTGGCAAGACCTGTCGACGCACAACCCACTACTCCATCACTCCACTTCTCCACTTCCACATGAGACGGAATGAGGCTCACGACTTGGATAACAGGTTCTCCGCCCTATTTCAAACAACAACACAAGTTCGACGAGATAGAAAACCAAGTGTTAATACAAAAATCGTATTCAAACACCTCCGTAGCTTCGCTTGCATCAACCACAAGCCCGCCTACCTTCTCACATGTCATAAGCAAGCCAACACCTCACACTTCAACACCTTTCGGCTTCCCTCCCTAAGATCAACCCTCATCTCCTTCACTTCAGGACCTGGAAAGCAAGTCTGGAACCCGCCATTTCGGTTTGCTAGATGCCGACTTGCACAGATTGATCTCCTCAATCTACAAGCACTCACCGCTACAAAGGCATTTGTTTAAAGGTTTAAATTCATTCCCATCCACACCTCTAAATTACCAAATTACAGGAGTAGTTTTCAAATATATAAACACCACACCACAAGGAGTTGGATCTCTGCTATAAAATTGGAATCTCAATTTTCAATTTTCTAATCCTAATATGTAATTTCTCTACCTGAGTCCGCAATTTCTGGGTTTTTTAGAGATTGGTGTAAAGTGATAATGTTGAATGCTTGAGATGCCTGCAAACTGAAGCTGGGATTAGGAAGGCAGTAGCGAGACATTTCTCTTGAATGATGAATGGGCACAACTACAAGAGGGCCGAGAGGGCATCAACCCCGATAAAGGTAAGAAATCATGAACTTTTAAACAGGAGTCACAATTTACATGGAGAAGTGTGAGCACGCAAATGAAACGAATCAAGAAAGATGGACAACACGGTCCTTTTGTTGTGGAAAGACTTTCTGAGTACTACAATGCCTCGCTTTATAAAGAAAGGGAGCCCAGAGCCTATGGATTCTCGTGCAGAGGATCTGGTATCTCAAAGCCTTTTGGCTAAGCCTGAAGACCATCTAACTGCAATACTCTTTCAAACCAAACCAAACGCCGAGGAAGGAGAGAAACCAACCAGAAATACCAATACAGAGGATGGGAGCGTTCAATCCGATCACCAGCAGTGACATCAATGGAAGAATTCTCTTACATCCCTTTACCTAGGCGAGCGATCTCGTAGGATAAGACTGCAAAGAGCGCACTCAGAAATCTTCCAACTTCATATCTCCTGCTCCTAATGCCAAAGCCACTTCGAGAGATGTTACAACGCCCACCGACGCAGTGGAAAAGCGACACAATGACTTACATTTTCCTTCCTTATGAAGAAGATTCTGAGCACTGGAGGCGTGGTAATGAATGGAGAAGTGAGGCTACCTCTGGGGACAAGGCTCCGCCACTGACAAGAAGTAAATGGCCTGAAAATCGCTATTACACAATGGGTCCTTCATCACCCCACCATGGAATGCAACGCCAGCGATTGTTCGTGAGCTGGTCCAGAGTAAAGCAACTCGAGAAATTGGTGGAGGATTTTCAGCGCAAACCCTGGTTTGATAAGGGGCGAGGCTTCAAAGCAAGTGTTTTACTCAACAATTTTATGGGCAGATAGTTTTGAACTACTGACTTGGCATCCTGTATATGGAGAAAGAGGCCTGGGGGTGATCAACGCCATGTTTGTTTCCATCCGTATCTCCTTTTGCATAATATTTATAATGTGATATTTGCAAACATTCATGACTTGCATCTAAATTTCATGAATATAATCTCTTTCAAAAAGGTTCAAGCAAAACTATCTCAAAATAAGCCAATTCAATCACTTATTAACCCAAAACCGGAGATCAAAGAAAATCCTACTATCACCAAAAAGAAAACATCAAAGAAGAGACAAGTATATGGGCATGAATACTTCCAAGTGAAAGTCCTTCACAACAACCCGGCCCTTCCGGCGAGAGATCTTTGCATCCTTCAAGACACCACCTTCAGCCTTAGGAGCAACTTCCTCAACCTCTTCTTCCCGCGAGCAACATGTTCGTGTATGGGACTTCATCCCGTAATTTCAAGTGCCCTGACCTGAGAAACCTTCAAGAACCAAGGGGCATCAAACCGCATCGCAAACACGCTCCTTACTGCACTTCCAACTCTTAATCATCTCCTCAAACTGCCTAACCAAATGTCAGACGCTATCCCTGGATAGAAATTCAGTTTCTTGGACGCGGACAACGGGGCATTTACTTTTGAGTTTCGTGGTGGCAATGTGACCGTGCTTCTCCCATATCGCTGTACAACTTCGAATCAACTTTATCACTAATCCATCACCAATACACGCACTGGATAAGGGATGTAAAGGGAGGGATCGAATAAAGCCCCCAAAGTTGCATCACCGGCACCACCAACCGTGCAGGAGCCTTGCCGCCTGTGGAGGCCTTCTTAAGGGGTCACTACAATGGCCATATTGACTTGAACCCCCGTTCTGTGATGGATCTCAAGTGGGAGCCGTCTCAAATCATAAGTAGTAACGCCTCTCTATATTCCTTCCCAGATTTATTATTAGCCTGGGTGCTAATTTCATCAATACCCCCTGCCAACAAGATCACTAAGGGAAGCGCCTTGTTCAACCGAGCTTGTAATTACCCCGTGTGGCTGAAAAGGAGAGCTGCTTCAGACTTCCTCAAAGATGAAGGCCGGGCACCGCCGTAATTTCCTGCATGAAGGGTCAGCACCGCTGCACTTCCTCGCATGAAGACCGCATTACCAAATTTTCTCATTTGAATGCGCGCCAAACCTTGTGGAAGACATTCTCGAACTCTGATTTCAAGCAATGACTGCTTTTAAGAACTTACACCTGAGAAATGAAAGAACCGAGGGGAAAAGATTTAAATACCTCGTGATATTGGAGGAATCGGGAGGGACTACTGCACCATGCTGCCTCTTGAGTCTCTTCCTACTTGGGACTGCAACTTCAGCCCGTCCGTTTACTGGAGCGCTTCAACCGAATGCTTCTGGCCAAGACGCCAAGATGGTTCACTACTGGATCCTCACATAACACTTCCTCCGCACCCCCTGAAACCAACAGCTTGTTTTCTAAAACCCCTTATAATGCATTCTGCTACCACCGGGCCCTCCCAATAGGCCAAGGCGTCCCGCTCCAAGAACACGTCAAAGATTAAGAATATCTGAGAGTGAATCTTCCTTGAGCCCTCAAAGGATCTTTGGAGCAATGGACACCCCTATCAAAACCCTCATTTGACGCAGCCAGTCTTGCTGGGCTGTACTGAGTCACAGAATTCCCGTTGAATAAAGATGATATATCCCTGGGATGCAAACATAAGATGTAAACAAGTTCTGATCTCATAGTCTTAACACTGTATTACAACATGTCATCAGGCTATCAGAAGCACAGTAAAAGTTCAATGAATAACTAAGGATGGACTCTACCCTCATGACCTTAAATCTACAAGACACATTGTCAAATACGCCCACAAGTCTCGCACCGCCCGGCGCTTTTATCTCAGCTGGAGATTTTGTTACCACATGTTGGTGAGCAAATTTGTAATGTGGGTGAGGGATATTGGTGTTCCACAGAATGCCCAAGAATAAGTGAATGCGATTCCACCTCTTGTACCCACAAACATTTATGTCTACTGCTAAGGCATCATATGAGAATACAAAATGCATCCAAGGAACAAGGCACCTGT